>KN513071.1:0-15536 GCA_000787155.1 Scartelaos histophorus | reverse complement strand
AAGCTATGAAAAATGTTGGTGCCGGTGAAAGAAAGTGGAATAAAATCTAGTTCTGATACTGGTGGACTTTGGTGTGTTTTTTTAAGACACTGATCGCAATGTGGGGTGGTCGAAAGTGTCAAAAATCAGATACGAATCAATATGAAAACGCAAAAAGAAAATACTGGTCAAGGGGGATTGGGTGTCAGACTAGTAGAGCTAAGAGAAATGTAGTTCTGATACTTCTATAATCGGTTTCTTTTCAAGATACAGATTGTAATGTGGGATTGTCAAAAGTTTCGGAAATACAAATCAATATTACATCTCGTATTGAAACTTATTTAAGCAGGTCATTTCAGTGGAGAAGTAGAGGAGGTATGGCCCCTCTTCTCCCCCACATACAAGCCTCATCACACTGGGAAAATCAGATACTATTCGATACTAAAACTAGTATCAAAAGTAGACAAGTCATTTGAGCATTTATTGATACATTCACAGGACAGAAATGAACCTTTCCTGAAGCTTTAGATCTTGAGCTGTATCAGAAGAAGTATACGCCCATGGACACTATGAAACCTACCTGGACTGTGGGATTACAAAGATCACATGGTAATATAGAAGAAAGTATCATGATTGAATGCTGAAAATGACCTTCTGTTGTCTAAAGAAAAAGTGTTTTTCATCGTGGTATCAGAATCAGCACTGAGTATCGAGTCTATTTCTTATTATTGAATCAAGTTTGAAAGTTTAGTAACTCAGCAACACTATTGCAAAGTAGGACTTTACTTTTTGATCTAAAAAGATTGACTTGTCACTTATGAGCTGGACACTTGTCACTTTTGTTGACAATATGTCAGCAAAACATCACAATAAAGAGACACTTCACTTAATCTGAGTTTGGAAAGCTTCGCCTATTTGCTTCTAATCATTTGTCTTATACTTGCACAGTCATTCATTAAAAAAACATTGTTGCTTTGAGCTATTTTAGTTGCAAGAGGATATTGAGTTAATGGAAATAGCTCTGGCGTAGTTGTCAATGTGCATTCAAGCTGTAAACTGCTATTGATATTTTCTGGGACTTAATTTTGGAATATTGTTCAGTTGTTTAGAAAATGTGCAATCTTGTTTGTGGTTTCATTCAGAAAAATCGACAAAATGATGAGATTGGATCGAAAGAGCTTCCTCTCCTGGTGTGACCTTGGTGGTTGGTAAATAGGTACACTGTCTGGATTCTGTACAAAATGAAAATATTTAATGGGGGTTTCTTTGTTGAGCGTGATCACCACTGGTCCCCTGCACGCCTGGAACAGATGGCCAGTGGTCCCATTTCGGACACAGTCTGATGTTATTTTGTTTATTATGGCGACAAAATAAACTCCACTGGCCCTATACCACTACGCTTTCCTTTTTCCTTCAGTGAACCAAAATGAATGCATATTATGGGGCCAAGGATCGAACCAGTTAATGTTTTTCACATAAAAAGTGTCTGTAAAGATATTTATGATTAAACCGTGTTTAATAATTGTTGTCTTTATGGAGATGGACCTTTGAGGAACCTATTTTATCCAAGGCATCTACGTGCAGAGACTTATACGGGTGTTATATGGGTAATATGGGTCGCATCAGGCCTCCATGTCTAAAATTTTCCCTACTTGTTCATTGCCATAGTAATAATATATTGAACATTAATATTAGTATGTCATTTTTTTTTGAGAATTGTTGAACATTATGAGTTTTCATGTTGCAAGGGGATTTATTTGACTACAGCTACAGGTTTTGCAAAATGTTATGTTAGTGTGAATATTATTTTAATTGAATTCAAATTACAGTTTGTTTTATCAATGGGTTTTGGGGGTTTTGTTTTGTAAACCCACAAATGTAATAAAAAAAAATGATTGGGGCAGTAAAAATCAGGGCTTATTATGTGCTGTTTAAAATGTAATCAATGATCTGTTTATTACTGTATTTATATCATCTGAACATATGAATCAAGCCGCTTCATAATAGATTTAACTAAATGTGATACACACCTGGATTATAGTGACCGTCGCTGGTGTCTGAACAAACTGTCTCTTATTGAGTACAGAGGGTAACTTCCCCCGAAATACTAAATATGTATGTGAAAATATGGAAATACTAAACACAACTGTCAAAATGCAGTGCTAGCCATTAAAATGCAATTGATTTAATGAGCATGAGCAACTGAAAAATGACGAAGAGAATAAATAGAAAACATTAGCCATATGTTTTAGTAATATATTTATACATACTGTACATACATAGAGCACATATTTTCAACCCAGATGAATGTAGATAATCTTAAATGATGTCCCAACCCTTACCCTAACAGATGGAGAACGCTGCCTTTTTAGTGTTTAATATCAAATTGATATTAATAATATAATATAGTGTTATAGTATGGTATGTTTTGTTTTGTTTAGTTACTTTCTCCATCCATCCATCCATCCATTTTCTCCCGCTTAATCCGGCTGGGTCGCGGGGGCAGCACGCTGCCCATTAACGGTGTTGCATGTTTTTGGTTGATGGGGGAAACCGGAGTACCCGGAGGAAACCCATCCAGACACGGGGAGGAAACATGCAACTCCACACAGAAAGGCCCGGGCGACCCGGGGATCGAACCCGCAACCTTCTTGCTGTGAGGCATGAGTGTTGCCACTCAGCCACCGTGCCGCCTAGTTACTTTCTAATTTGCAAATCATTTCATAATTACAATACAGAATCCTTGATGACCATGGAAATGAAAACTCTTCTAGAGCGACACCACTTTTGTTTGCCTCATAAACTCAGCCACTGGTAAACACACACACAAACATGAATAGCTGAAGGTCTTTCTCACCCAAGCCCTGGTACCTCTACTCATTAGAAGATGATGATGAGGGCTTCGACCTGGAGGCTGTGCTCTGCCCCACATCAACAGAGAGCGGTCAAGAGCCACAGGAGATCCAAGAGGTGTCTCTCAGCATCCAGGAGCCCTCAAACCCAGAGGACAGAAGTCTGATCCAGGATCTTCTTCCAAACTTGCAGATCAGGTCCAAATAAACAATTCTTTGGACCACAAGCTTAAGTTTCAGGAGAGATTGACCAAGAAAGACTTGGAGTTGAAAAAACTCAATGATTCTCTCCAGAAGACAGACAAAGAGCTGGAAAGTCAAATGAATATATACAAGGAGATCAGATTTCTGTATACCAGTACAGTGAGGGAAAATGTTCAGCTCAAACAAGAGCTGTTCAGGACCAGTAAAGTCCTTGAAAAAAATGGACTGATAACTTAAAGCACAGGACAATATAATGGCTGAGATGAGAAACACAAACAGGTCAGATCCAGAGGGCTGCAGAGTCTCTCAAACCACTGGTGTTAAACTTGGTTAAGCCACAACCCACAATGACAATGAGAAACTGTCCAGGAAGGTGCAGGAGCTGCCTTATGCACTTTTCTCAAGTGAAAGGAGGGTGTTACCAGTGCTAAAGCTCCTCTCCCTTACCCATTACCCTTTGTATTAGGAAAAAAAATAAAACAAAAAATGTTTTAAGATTATGCTGTTCTCTTAAATGTCTGTGGTAGTTATTCATGTTTTATGTTTTAAAACTTGAATTCATATGCCAGTCACAACTGTAGTCACTTATTTTTTTTATAAATTGGTAAAGTGGAAATAGAAAAAATAATAATGTGTTAAAAAAAGCTTTTACTTTTAATGGTTAATTTGCACCATTTATATATAAATCATGACAATATTTTCAATGAACTTGGATGGCTCCATGATGCAAAACACACAAGAGTCAATTTTATGTAATGTGGAACCTTTAAATAAAATTTCCTCCATATAACACAATCTACAGGAAAGAAGGTAAAATATGCATGAAGAATCAGGATAAGTCAAAGTTAAAGCTAGAAACTAGTGTGGGTCACGATTAACAGTTAAAATTCAACCTCCTCCCTTTTCCACCTCCACCTCCCTCTTCCTCCCTCTTCCTCCTCCCTACCACCGTTTGAAAATGGTAGAATTTGACTGGAGTTTCTTTTAAGTGAGTCACATTTCAGAGAATTTGAGTCATGGTCACGTGAATCAGATCTCAGAAGTTTGCTGTGTCGACCTTTCCTTTGAACACGTCTGTGCACTCAAAGCTCCCTGATGTTTTGTCCTTCTACAAAGCAGCTCAAGTTAAAAAGCACAACCACAAATAATTCCAACTATATTCAAACTCTATCGCACTGAACATTTAGATGAATGAAGACAGCAAAGGGAATAAAAAGGGAAGTTGTAAGTTGTTTTTTTTTTTTTTGGTCTAGAGTTTAGCAAGTATTGCACAAACATTTATCTGGTCTGTCAGTGCTTGGCCCCATGATGATGCTTTTGCTTTACCTAGAATGCTCCACAGTACCGTGCATTTCATTATAGACGATTTATTTGCTCAAAAATACCTTGGAAACATTGTTATTGTGAGCAGCCCCGTCTCTTCACAGATCCGACCTGTAACTTGGCTGGGGAGTGTAGAAAGAAACATCTGTTCTCTTTTTAATCATTGCATTTATTTAGTTTTAAAAATGACAATATCTTAAAAATATGTAGCCACATCAGCCCGTTTGATAATATAATTCAACTTTGCGCAAATTTGTTTAAGTTTTACAGAAACGCAACTTAAAACCGCATGGCTCATTTGCATAAACTGTAAGAGCGGTGCAGCTTCTGTCGGACTAAAGGACACGACTCGGTGGAATGTGAGTGTTTTTTCTGTGACAGAGGTCGGACTAAAGGACACGACTCAAGTGGAATGTGGATGTTTTTTCTGTGACAGAGGGATGTTGTCCTGATCGTGAGTCTGTTCTGTGCATATATCGTGTTGGTTAAACTGGAAAAATTGAATTTTTCAGTGATCGTACCTGCGCAGGTCATACGAGTGCAGACTGTACCTGCAGGTTTAGCGCAGCTCTTTATTTAACAGTTATTTCACTCATGTATGATCCCTTTATTTATGTTGGCCATTTAATTTATGTTGGCTGCTGTTGTGATGAAAAGACTGAACAGTGTTTGTCTTGTGGACACATGCGCACTCAACTTTATGTTGCAGTAACAGTATCAGGATCATCTGAAAATGTAACAATTACAGAGATGAATAAACATAAGTGCTGAATATTGATATCTATTTCACACCTTTCACTGGTGACAATTAATGTGAGAAATCATTAATGTGATCAGTGTCTACACATAGATGAATATAATTAATCATTAGTAATAATGTTTGTATGTAAAAGGCAAACTGAGTAAATGTGTTGTTTCGTATCAAAGCGTCTCAAACTGGATGCCCTTCGTATGACTCAGTGCCCATGAAGCAGCTCTCAGCTTCAAAACAGTTGGTGACCCATGATCTATGACATGAGGGTGAGTTGGTGTAAAGTTGTAGGGAATATTATCTATAACCGAAGGGTGAGTTGTTGTGCAGTTATAGAGAGTATTATCTATGACACAAGGGTGAGTTGTGGTACAGTTGTAGGGAATATTATCTATAACATTAGGGTGAGTTGTTGTACAGTTGTAGGGAGTATTATCTATGGAGTATGGTATGAATGTGTCCTGTATCTCTCACTGTTAGAGTGGAGCTGTAGGCGCCTGTTGGAGAATGAGCTCCTCCGACCCTCTGTAGTCTGGTGCAGTGAGTCAGTGCACCAGACTACACATGATGAATGTTCCAGAGGGCACCTTTAAACAAGCACCCCTGGCGTTGCGTTTAACTGTACAATTCACCATGTGTGTGAGTGAGAGTGAGAGTAGAATAAAGGAGAGAATTAATCAGAGGATTGGCCAGGCTCACCAGGCACCTGTTATTATTAATAGATAATTAGCACTAGCAGCAGGGGCTTCAAATGAGCTGTCGAACTCTGGTACAAAATCTATTACGCGCTTGTTAGAAAACAGTTGGCTGCACAGGAGGCATCTGCTATGACACAACTGGAAACCATCAAAGATCAAGAAGAATCATACTCCCCCATTTTCTCAAGCTGACAATCTTTACTAATTGGCCGTGACATCTTGTATCATGGTTTCCGAATTATACTGTAATTAAAGTCCCCATGTACCCGATTTTTTTTCCATGTACTTGAGCTCAATTTCACTTGCCCCAGTACAGACAGATTGTATAAGCAGCTCTTGAGGTCAAAATAAGTCCACTGTGAACTATCTTTGTCAGCTTATGAAGCGTTTTACTGGCAAATCCAAATAAAATGCACTGTTAGCATGCTAGTGGCTGGTAAGTTGTTGCTTTACTGTGATAGCACAACTCCGCTCTGCCCTTTCAAAGTCAAACTCATTGCGGTGAATAATTAGGATGTGTTGAATGCTGTGATAAAAGAGGAATAACTCTGAACCACTTTAAACTAAAATAATAATTAAAATAAATTGTTGTTTTCTCACATTTAAAAAAAATCTGGTACAGTACCTTTAAAGATGCAATGTGTAACTTTTCCGATGGATTTTTTGTCATCTGCTTGTCTCTATGGTGATATTACTGCTTTGCCTGGCACGTTCCACAGTATAGCATTAAAACATCTTGTATTTATCCAATTACATGTGTTTTTATTTCTCAAAACTACTGCAAAAACATGTATTGCTACTGTGAACAGGTCCACTTCTCCACAGATCTGACCTGTAACTTGCCCTGGTGATGTAAACTGCTTGTCTCCATGGCGACTGTTTAACTAAATACCATACTGCAGAACATTTCTAGAAAAAAAAACAACATGGAGTCAAGCAAGTGATGGATCCTTTACCAGAAAAGTTACACAGTGCACCTTTAACACAGAATATTTTAAGCAATATTTCCATGCTATGAGTGAATTTTGGTTATTTCTTAATCACTACAGCCACTGCAGTTTCAACAATTGCATTTGAACTCAAGTTTGAACATCTTAAGTACGCAGCGTAGGCGGGAAGGCCCCCAGCAAAGAGACATGCCTCATCATTGTGATTTTGGCTCAGGATTTTACTGTATCTTACCCAGCATTTGAAAATTAAGTTAGAAGTGCAATCATTCGTATAAATTCTTCACATATACATGACTTGGAAGTGATCCTACAAACTCTGAGTCTTAGATCAACACACACAAACAGCTATAAATTCACCGTCTCATTTGCTGCAAGGGTGAACTCAACACCACGCTTCCTTAAATCAAAGTAATAATGACCAGAATAAGCCTTGTACAAGCTTGATAAGCATCTCAAAGTGCCAGACTGTTGTCATACATTCATTATTAATTATTCATTCGCTGCAGACTTAGTGGTGATAAGCTTAGATTTAGACTTTACTGATCCACAAGGGAAATTATTTGGACACAGTAGCTCACACATAACTGTATATTATAATCATAAAGAGCTATAAACGTAAATGCTAATAATAAATTCAAAATAAGTAGCAAAAATCGCAAGAGACTGGTGTCAAGCTTCTTCTATAGCTACAGCTGCCTTGGGCTAGACTGACTGACGCGGTGCTGCCAATCTAATCCTATACACATGCATACATAGGCAAGGAGGGTGAAAATGTCTTACCCACTCACTAAAAAACACTGGGTTAAAAATATCCCGACCTGTATACAATAATACTCCAGCGCTGGGTCAATCCTGGACACAACTCTGGGTTATTTTGACCCTCTATTACACAAAATTGACTTGAATTTGATGAGCTTTAAAGCAGGTTCTAACACTGTTACCTCATCAAAAACACACCCAGAGTTGTGTTTTGTTTCATTCACACATGTTGGAGTAATCCTGGTTTCTGTCTACAACTCCACAGCTCAAAATGCTCTGCTCCAAATTGTGATGAAGCTGTAGTTTTCAAGTTCACAGCTACTTTTTTGACGTTAGTTCAATAAACATTGGCAATTCCAGGACTGAAATTATCCAAATGATTCTAGAGATGTTTTTTTTGTCTAGGAGAAAAACTCACAGATAAGCAGGGTTTGTGTGAATGAAACAAAACACAACTCCAGGTATGTTTGTAATTAGAAAACAACATGTCAGAAAATAGTGTAATATGGGCATTTTAAACAAAACAACTCTGCCTAACTCAGCGTTTGGGCAGAAAAAAAATAACGCAGCATTATTTGGGGTGCAAGGACACAACAGCAAGATGCACTATATTGAATCGGCAATGTTCCTGATGATTTATTAAATGTGCACTGTGTACCTTGTCTATATGGAGATATTACTGCTTTGCCTGGAATAATCCACAGTATGTAATTAAGTGCATATATCTCCATAAAGACAAATAGCTGATACAACCGGGCTTATTTACAGGTCAGATTTATGTAGCGGCGAGTCTGCATACACTAAGAATGCAAAGAATCTTTCAGTGTATTTTAATGAATAAAGGCAACCAAAAGTAAATGAATGCAAGATAGATGGGTTTAATGCCATACTGTGGAGCATTCTAAGCAAATAAATAACATCTCTATGGCGACAAAGAGGCGGTGGACCCTACGCCACAGAAGTTCCATCGTGCACCTTTAAATTTCTAATCTTAAACACCTTCTACCACTTATTACCATGCACGTTGAGCTCACTTTGAATATTTAAAACTTAAAGTGAACCCTGGAGTTATAGATAAAACTGTTATGCGAAATACAACTCCTCGATATCACTCCGCTCTAATCCAAAATGTCTGACACAGCAGGATGCCACTTCTATAGCTGTCAGCTGTCTTCTTAAAAACACAAAGTTCTCTGAGTTTTAAGTAAACCAGAGGCCCCGGCGTGCGAGTGTTGTGTCCCAATTAGGCCCCCGTACCCCACAGGGCAGAGGACAGGGCAGCGCTTCATGTTTGACGCGTCTGTGGGACTGGCAATGATCAAAAATCCAAAACGTTGAAAGAAGACGCTCGCACTTTGATTCACAAGACAAAAGTTCGGACTGTTTGCTGCTGATGGAGGAGGTTTTACTCACAGGCTATGGCACAGTGCAGTCGGTACATACTGTACCGTGGTACCTTTGACCAGTCTGGACCTGGTGAAATGTATGAAAACCAGCAGTGAAAAGATTCTGATCTAAGTTATGTAGTTTCCTCATTAAAAACACACCTGGAGTTGTGCTTTATTTCATTCACACATGTTTAACACACAAACCTTGCGTTTCTCTCAAACAGAAAACACTCTGTTCCACATTGCAACGCCATATGGTAATACAGGAAGTGCACCACTGCGTTTTTAAACTCCATACACTTTCATTAAACTCTTTTGGATAATATCAGCTCTGGGATTGTCAATCTCCACTAACCTAGAGGTAAAACGTTAAGTGGAAAACTACAACCACATGAAATCATAAAGTGAAAGAGCATTTTGCGGTTTAGAGATGTAGACAATCTAATAAACCAGGATTACTCGAGCGTGTGTGAATGTTTTTGAGGATATAACAATTTCTAACACGCCTTAAAGCTCACAGGAGTCTTTTTTTTATAATATAGGGTTCAAAAAATATGGCATTAAACTTGTCTATCATGTACTTTTCAACTAAAATACCTGGAAAGACATGCATTCTTACTATGAGTGACATCACCTCTCCACTCTCCACTGACCTATTACTTGGCTCAGTGGTGCTACCCGTTTGTCTCCATGGAGATAGTTAAAGCCATACTTTATAACATTTGAGGTAAATAACATCTCTACGGAAAACCTTCCAACAGAAACAGCACCTAATTCGTCAAAGTTATTGCAAAATTTGGTGCATCACACATTACATTATTGGCCCTTCAGTGATCACCCAAGAATTCTGGGAGAAGTGTCTTGCCCAAGAGTACAACACCAATACTAAAAGTGGGAATCAAACACCCAGCCATTTGTTAGTGGTCAAAATTCTCAACCAACTAAGCTCCTGTTGTCCCTGGATGGAGTTACATAATATAAAACATACACCGAATCTATATGCAAAACACCTCACACTAGGATGTTTATTTTTGCGATGCCCAAACACAAAAGCCAAAAGAAAAATGTAAAGTTATTTCAGTACACGCTTTCTGTGATATTTCAATAATCCTAAAAGTCACAGATGGAAAACGAAACAAAAACATCTATTCAAACTCCAAAATAATCCTTGAATAGTCTAAAAGCTTGACTATTATAAAGAAGAATACTGACAGAAATGTAAGAAAAACATGTATTACACTTTTTTCAGCACTTCAGTGGTCCGATATTATACAACATTTATTATAATATTTCTACCTAGTCAAAAACATACGCTGAATTATGTTTTGTTTCATTCACACACATTTGAGAAATCCTTTATCTTCACTATGTCTCCACAGCTTGAAATGCTCTGTTCCACCTTGTGATGTCATGCAGTGGTAGTTTTCAAGTTAACAGCTACTTTTTCCAGGCCTGAAATGATTCAAATGATTTTAGTGAAGGTGCATGGAGTTTAAAAACACAATGGAACATGTCTTGTATTAACACATGACATGAAAAAAAAAAACAAAAACAACAACTCCAGATATGAAAAATAATATTATAACAGATCAGAACATAGTGTAATATGGGCTTTTATTTTTTTCATATATACATAGTGCATTTTATGTGTAAAATTGGACAAAAAATACACAAAATCTGGAAATAAATCTGACAAAAAAATTAAAATAGTGCAAGATTTTAATTTTATTGCTTCTTTGTTGCCAAGTAATTTATCAAGTTATTTCAATTCACGCAAAAATCCTCCAAAAAGTTAAATTACACAGTCACAAAGCCTCAAAAAATTATCTTTGAATTATCTAAAAGCAAGCAAGACTAATACAAAATAAACTGATTTGGCGCTACAGATCTGAAGTTTGCCATTTTGTCCCTGGAAGGCTCGGAAATGCGTGTCCTGATAACGGTGATAGTCTGTGGCTCATTAGCTTTTGTCGCGCAGTGGTCAGCAGCCCCAGCAGAAACAGCAGGACAGCAGCCGTTAGCTAACATGCTACGTGACGCCACATTACGCGCAAGAGACGGTTCATCTTTTGCCATTGCCAATTTTCATCTCCATCTTTCATGTTTGAATAAATACAACTTGGCCCATCAGCAGCAGGTTCTGGCACGGGCTAAGATCCTGCTTCTATTTTTTTTTTTTTAATGGTTGTATTATTAATCTCATTACAGATTGCACCAAGGTTAGAAGTGGACAAGATTTTAGAACTAATTTGGTGTTTGTTGTGAATTTAAGTGGTAACATTGGCAGCTAGAGATTTATAACGGTCTACTCATTTTTTCAATACCGAGTAATACAATTTATTTAATCAGCAGCTTTGTCTAAAAATTCCAATCCCAATTTTAATTAGCGAAAAAGTAAAGTTTGGTAGATTACTTGCCAGGCCAGCCAAGATTATACACTTCTCCGATGTTTTACAAAATGTATAGTATTCTGGACACCGGGTTTGTCTCTTAGAGTTCAAACATAGACTGTAAATACACATCGCTAACCCGCTAGCCGTTGCGTTCCAAACAGGAAGTGTCCATGGGCGCAATTCCGGCTCCATCGATTCTGGCGGCAATTGACGTTTCATTGGAAAATCGTCTCTCTCTGCAACCGCTGCTGTGAGCTTCGTCATTTTGGTCTTAAAATGTTCGTATTAACTCACTCAACATGATCCTAGTGTTTTTATTTCACTAGTTTGTCTGTAAATACATTTCTAATATTATCTAACTGCTAGCTGCTAACTGCTAAAAACTGCTAACTGCTAAAAAAAACTGCTAACTGCTATCTAACTGCTTCTTAGTCCACTTTTTAGTCCACTTCTTTATAGTCTGTGATTGTGACTGACCTGTGGTTTGGCGAAGCAGAAACACGCATGGTCAAATCAAATATCGCTGCTTACAAGAGGAAAAAAAATCACAGGTGACTCAAAAACATCGCAAAGCTGCACAAAATCAATAAGGGAAGCACCAAAACCCAACACTATTTATCTGAGGTGAGAGAAGTCTGTATCTCAGGTCTCACTGAACAGAATCGGTTTATCAATGACCGCACAACAAGCATGGCCTGTGCAGAAAATATAGCCAATAAACGATGATACTGAAACTAATTTATGACGCAATAACCTTAAAGCAGAATTATTCCTCCCAAAATATTCAAACCCTTTTTTTTCCAATCCATTCAATGTACAATTTATCTGTGCTGCTGTCCAATTCTTTCTAATAGAGACATTTGTATATTTGCACATCTTAGATTTTAAGGTCTTACACTAAATTGACTCTGCTGAGCTTTTAGTCATGTCAAAATTCTGTTACCTCATTAAAAACATATCTAGGATTGTCACGAATCAGTAGTTTTCAAGTTAATAGTTATAAGTAATAGTAAGTTATAGTGTAATATGACCCCTGTGAAGCTGCTGTACCTTATTTTTACCGTAAAACAACAAAAAACCATGAACACTTCCTATATAACCACATGACATCACATCACAAGGAGCGTTTTCAGTTTGAGACAAGAACCCGACCCAAATATGCAGGATTTGTATAGCGCAACAATAGAAAACATAAAGCCCAACCTTACAACAAAATATACCTTCTTTGCGGCGATGTTGTGTATTTTTCCCACTGACATGGATTTTATGTCTAGCCAAATACACAGTAGCAATGGAGCCTTGAAACTTGCTGTACTTTTCTAGTGTAACTTTGGACAGTATTCAGGAGTTTGCCCACACAGGCCCCTGATAACAGCCCTCCCCCCTCTGCAGAGAGACTGTGCTCTGTGGACAGGCTGGGCGAAAAATGACTGCAGCTTCTATGAGAAAATATAAAAAAAATCCATCTCTAGTGTTTTGGTCAGTCAAATTGTGTCCGTTGCACATGAGCACGCACCATTTTCGAACAGTTATCTTGAAGTTACAGCAATTTAGCATCAGAACATCCTAAGTTATTCCACAATTTGTGTTGCTGCCAGGTCTAAACTAAAAAAATAATTAAAATCGATATGGTTTTTCATTAAAGGTGCATTGTGTGACTTTTCTGGGGCTTGTTTTAGCCTGGAATGTTCCACTGAAGGATATTAAACTTATTGCCATGGAGACAAGTAAGAATGCATGTTTTTATCTGTATTGTTTGCAGTTTTGTGAGCTTTAAGCCATGTTATAATGTTATTACTACATCAGAAACAAACCTGGAGTTGTGTTTTGCTTAAATCACATGTTTTCTAAATCTCCAAAGCTCACAAATATCATTCCCCACACCAGAAAAGCTACCAAATGCATCTTTAAATAGATTTGTGTTGTTATATTTGTTGCTATTGCTATGTACGTTGTGTAATACTGTCTTTGCCACTGTTTAAATTGAGTTTTAAGTCCAGATAACTTAAGGCTGCATTAAATCAGATCAACATAAATTATTTGTTCTATATTCACATCAGATAATATTGCATTTCAGAGTCACAGTGGCTCAAAATGCACTTTCACAGGAACATCTTATAAAATATACGCCACATAAAAGAAAATCTAGACTCCTGACTTCTTTCTTATTACATTGTACTGACCAGTAGTTTCTTAAAGTCATTCCCGGTCTCAGTATAAGAGTGTAACCAAGTGTTGAGTGCTTAGGAAATATTTCTTACATAACTACATCATCTGAAAGGCCAGTGTTGCTCAGACTGGCAGAGTAGAGAGGTGCTTTTCTTGCAGTACACAGTATTATAAAACTCTGTATATGCAATGCCCAGTGGGGCCGCTCAGCATTAGAGCCTTGGGTCACATTTCAAGGCAGACGTGGGGTATATGCGGGAACGCTTTATAAAACTGTACTTTTAATAGTCTTAATAAACCATGAACAAAGACTTAAAGGGCCTATATTACCATTTTATATGTTATAACTTATGTTACAATGTTGTTTCCTCATCACAAACACACCTGGAGCTGTGTTTTGTCTCATTCACACATGTTTAACACACAAATCCTGCATATTTAGGCTGAGTTCTTCTCTTAAACAGAAAAATGTCATGCGGTAATACAGGAAGTACTAGTTTGTGTGTGTGTGTGTGTGTGTGTGTGTGTGTGTGTGTGTGTGTGTGTGTGTGTGTGTGTGTGTGTGTGTGTGTGTGTGTGTTTTAAAACTCCATACACCTTCAGTAGAATCATTTGGATAATTTCAGTCCTGGAATAGCCACATATTTCCATCTCTACTGGACAAAAGGTTAAAGGTAGCTAGAAATCCACCATTACATAACATCACAATGTGGACCAGAGTATTTTGAGCTTTTGAGACAGAGTAAAAAGGGAACATGTGTGAATGAATCAAAACACAAGGTAACAACATTATAACATTGGTTATGCTCATGTGAGTGACATTTGTGTAATATATAATAATGTGTTCTTCACCTTCCACGGTGGTTGGTCACCCTCATCCAGCTCGGGCTTTCTACCAGAGGCCTGGGAGCTGGAGAGTTCTGCACACTTTTCTGGACTGGTCTGATGTTTGATTTTTTCTAAGAGCTGCTGTAACCACACCTCCAGTTTGGGGGTTAGAGCCCCGAGTGCTCCGATAGCCACGGGCACCACTGATGCCTTCACCTTCAATCCAAGCCAAGACAAGTATTCCTCTAGTTTCCTGTTTCCTTTTTCCTGATATTACCATCACTTGGTATTGCAATGTCCACCACCACGGCTTTGTTCTGTTGCATATCCAATAATAATGCTGAATTCATCTGTGGCAGCTGGAATCACCCCGCCAACCTGTGGGACAGCTGTTATACAGTGACTACTAATGCCATACTGCGGAGTATATTAGCCAAAGGAACAACATTTCCATGGACACAAGTCAGGGTTTGAGGAGATGCAATTCGCTCACAGTAAGCATGCATGTCTTTGTTATAATAAAATCATCACAAATGAAAAATGTATATTATTTTCATCTATTTTTTGGCAAATAAGTTACAGTTGTAGGTCTTTAATCTTGACCATGCAGGGACCTTCTGTGGAGACCAAAATTATTATTCACAACAAATGCGCCGCACACTCCGGGGAATTAGAGAAAGATGCATACATTATTAGCTTTGCTGTGGACTCTCAACTTGAGATAATTAGACTGGGGTGGATGGACAGAATATTATCAAACAAATGAGCCGTCAAACGTATTAACATAAACACTTAAACACGTGCATGTGGCTGATAAGGTATTACTCTAGATATTAGAAAGAGAAAAGTCAGGCTATGTTATTAGCAAAGAACTCATTTAAGAATAACAGACTCCTTTACAGTTATGGCAAGGCAAAATGTTTACTGATACTTTGCAGAGGCATTATGCTGCATGTTTGTGTATCTGATGGAATGTTCAGGAACGTTTTTAACCCCTTGTTTTTACCCTATTTTTCCTAAAATACTGAACTCTAATTTAAATTGGAAACAAGCTCTACAAGGAAAGTCAGATTCTAAATTCCGCCTAAATTTATGGAATAAATATAAAAATAGGTACAGCTGGTGTCCCTGGGATGGTCTGAGAGACACAAGACTGAACTTTTGTTGGGTCTTGACAATTCCCATGTTTTTTTTTTTTTGTTTGTTTTATTAAGGTGACCCCTCCTCGAACCGTCACCTTAA
>KN513066.1:0-13200 GCA_000787155.1 Scartelaos histophorus | reverse complement strand
CCCCGGTCAGAAGAAGAGAGTCTCCCATTTTGTCGCCAAAGGAAATGTGAGTGCTTCATTTTAACCGAGCGATCCTGTGACTGCAGTGAGCTGAGAACACAACAAGATTTTATCCCTGGAAATTCCCTTGGCTCAAACACAAGGAAGTGAAAGGCGACTTGTGACAAATATTAACGTGGGCGAGGAAGTGTTTTCAGTAACGTGCTATGCCAAAACCAGGTAGTTTTTAATCACTCACAAACAATAATTCACTGCTGGTATCAGTGTTCTCTGGGGGTGTGAACTGTAAGCACTGCTCTGTCTGAAATGCTGTTTCTCCAGTTAGAATGTAATCAGAGCTTTGTTTTAACACAATCTCCAGAAAGAACTGATTAGCCAACAGTTTCAGGTAGTTGCACTGGCCCTTTTTGTTGAAAATAAAACACTAAATTGGGTACTGAGTTGGATCAAATGGTCCTAAAAAGCGTAAAATACATTTAAAAATATTTACCAAATTACATTATGTTATACAGTTCATTTTAATTTAAATATGGAGATGTATCCATGGGTTTCAGAATGATTAAAAAATAGGACTGTTTCTATATAAATTATATCGCTAAAGAGATGGAAACGTGATGAATCTTGTAGGAAATTTCATAATGCTCAGCTGTTTTCATGTATATATTGCAGAAATCATCAACAATAAATGAGCAATTAAAACTAAAAATTATATATTTATGAATAATGAAAAATAAATGTCGTCTATAACAGGAAGTTTAAAGCTATGGGTAGATCTAATTATTTTTATTTGATTTTATCCCAGTAATTAATATATTTGCCAATTGATGGAGATTTTTTTAAATAGCAAAATTGAGTTACAACCCTAATCCAGGATTTGTGCTGCCCTTCCCAAAATATAAAATATTTAAACTGTTGTTCATTTCCAGGTGGAGGCGCCCCCTAAGGCCGTGGTGCGTCCCTACAAGGTCCCCACAGCTCAGGAGGTGTGTTACCGGAGGATGCAGCTGGCCCAGGAGCAGGCGGCTCAGCTCTCTGCAGCAGTGAAGGCCTCAGCCCAGAGCCACAGCGCCGGAGCCTCGGGGGAGAAGAAGAGAATCGCTCACCGCCCCAACCCACACATCACACCCGGCAAAACAGGTACTGACTTTAACACACCGTCTTTGACCTGAACATCTAAAAAAACATTACACTTCAAAACTTCAGGGGGCAGGAGTTTTACTTGGATATGTAGAGATTGTGCAAAAATGTCCTTTTGGTGCTCTTCAGTGTTGAGTCTCACATACAAAATTGAAAAGGCTAAAGTTAAAATCATGCCTTCGTTAGAGCCCTGATTTTGGCTTCATTTTAACTTTTTCTGCCATGTGATATTAAAGGCTTTTAATTATTTTGTACTTTTTGAGTGCCTCAGCTTTTTCAGCTTTGTATTTAAACATTACCCTTGTACAGTGGTTCTTAAAGGGCCGATATTACACAATTTTCTGAACTATATTCGTTTCCTCATCAAAATACATATTGTTTCATACACTCAAACTCTGCTCCACCTTATGATGTCACGTAGTGGTAGTTTTCAAGTCAACAGCCGCCTTTACCTTTTGTTCAGTAGAGCTGTGCAGTTCCAGGGCTGAAATGATGCAAATGATTCTAATGAAGGTGTATGAAGTTTAAAAACATAATTGTTATAAATAAATAGTTATAGTTACATAATAGTAGTAGAGGAGTGTTTTCTAGCTGAGAAATGAACTCCCCCTACATATGCAGAATCTGTGTGTGTCCTTTGTGATGAGGGAACAACATCATAACACAGATCAGGCACCTGGTTTAGATCTTTAAGTCCCCACAAAACCCTCAGTGTTACTTGATGTGAAACGTTTAAGAATCACTGTCCCTGCACATCAGTCTGTGTGTTTCTGTTTTGAAAAGGCGCCGCGAAAGTTAAGCCAGACCCGAGCAGAGTTTTGTCTCAAACTCAGCCGTCAGTCCGGACCCAGACCACGGCGGGGATCCAGTCCAAGACCTCCTCCACGGCCCAGCAGAAGAGGGTGGCGCACACACCCACTCTCAAGGTCAGAGCCAAGACAAATCAGGGTCACGTGACTTTATAACGCCGCAGAATCCCTGTTGTGGGGGTGTTCTGCATCTCTAAGGCTGGAATGTTTAGCGGTCGCCACGGTGACGTGACGCACAAGTGAGCGAACACTGTCAGAAAACCCAATTCACTTTATTTACCTAGCACATTTTATAAACATGACAGTTTCCAAAGTGCTGCACAGACAAATTAATACCATAAAAAACAGCCAATCATAAATACATAAAAAGTGTTAAAATCCATAAAGCTAAAAATCATAAAAAATAAATATAATTAAATAAAAAACACAGAAACATTTTAAAATAGTCTGAAAACTCACAAACATATTCGAGCATTCATGGTTTTTGTTTCGGAGGTTTTTTTGAGTAATTTTCAGTAAAAAAGGTGAGCGTGCCTACCTGAAAGTCTAATAACGCCTCAGACAGAGCAGAGCCTACAGTTAGCGTCACATTATGTAACGGAAGAATAACACTGTGGAATTTGCTGTTTAACTGTCAGATTGCAGATTTGCTGCCCTGGTTCATGATTCATTTCTCTGTAATTACTGGGCCTGTCCTCGTGATACAAAAACTGGCACAAGTTTCTTCTTTTCTTTCTCTGAGTATAAACAAAGAAAAGTGATTCTGAAATTGGTGCTATTATTAAACCTCTAATTATAGCACCAATTTGTGAAGTCACTTGACAGTTGAAAGGACTTTAAGGCATAAGATTTATATTGTCGGTTTGTGCAGCCAATCCCTAATAAATAATAATTATAGGGTTCAACAGTGACTCCCAACCTTTTTGTCATCAGGGAGGAGCGGTGCTAAATAAAGTATTTTTGGAGGAAGGTGTGGGGCCGGTAACAGCAGCACACGATCAATAATGAATGAAAAACTGTGTATTAACTCTAAGTAAATATATAGACTTCAACAAACTTTATTGATCCACAAGGGAAATTATTTGGACACAGCAGCTTACACATCACAATATAATATGATAACAAAGAGACAAAATAAAATAAAATAAAATAAATGAAAATGAAAATAAAATGAAAATCAATTGCAAAAATAGCACAAAACTGGGGTCAGATAAGGCATAATTATATAAATGTGTATGTGCAAGTAAAAATAATACATAAGGCTGAGTTTGATGTACAGTAGGGAGTATTATCTGCTACATAAGGGTGAGTTGTATTTATTTGATAGACAATCTCCACATTAATGAACATAAGTATAAAACAAATGTAAATGAGATGTACATAAATGTAAATGTACAGTTGTAGGGAGTATTATCTGCTACATAAGTGTGAGTGGTACAGTTGTAGGGAGTATTATCTGCTACATAAGGGTGAGTTGTACAGATGTAGGGAGTATTATCTGTTAGGGTTGTTGGTTGGGGAACCCTACATATCATAATCGTGGATCATAAGTTTGCATGTTTCTTACAGAAACGGTGAATCTCTAAACTGCAGCAGCAGAAGTCGAGGGTTCAGAGATTTGCTTTTGGATTTTAGTGCTGAAACTGGCAACACAAATGAGACACTTGTGTGAGGCTCATTCCACTTCTGACTGGATAATGAGAAACAAAACAACATATTGTAACAACTTAGCGATTTTGTATAATTTTATGCCATCAAACATGGCGGTGTTTCCTGCAGCGCTTTATAGTTGGGGCGGCCGCCTTGACAACACTTGCCCCCGGCCTTGCCCCCTAAGGTCCTCTGTTTTCTTTCTCTTCTGAGACAGATCCAGTATATAGATAAATTGACCAAAGCAGATATTACTTAGAGCTACAGTGTTGAAATACTATTCCAAAAACAACATAAACCAGACACGCAACCACATGCCCTGGTCGCCTCTTCCACCCTGTGTCCAGGCCAACACTCGCACGCACTCACGTTCTTTCTACGTTCTACTGATCATTCAAATCACACTCTTATGTAATGTGTACAAACTTGTTGATCAGCCACTTCTTTGTCAGACATGCACTCATCTGAAAACCTGTGCATGTTAAAATCTTTGTTGTTGTGTGTGGTGGTTTCATGTGGGGACAGTGCGCTCTCCTCTGGAGATGAGTGAGTTAATCAAGATGTTTTTTCAGAGCTCAAGATAGAGGCAGATAAGTAGATAAGAGAAAATTCAATGAGACGAAACCCTTCAGAGGAGCAGTACCATGTTTTGTTCACAATGTTGAAAAGCCAACAGATACTTTCATATATCATTAGATTTTCAAAATGTAATATGTTGTATTTTGCAAGAATAGAACAGTGGTGACACTGTTTTTCTTTCTTATTGTAAATCTTAACCACACACTTATACAATGATTCAACTGGTTTCAAGGCTGTTTTGCGACTGACTCGTACAGTACAAGACAGTGACATGATCATGGAGTTAAAATCCATGTTTGAGGCCTCCATGGTCAGTGACCCTCGTCTAGTCTGAAATTTGAGATCTTAAATTTGAGGGAGTTACAGAGGTTTTTTTGTGTGAGTTTTAAAAGTTCAAGTTGAATCTAAGGTGACGTTTGGGTGTCACCGTAGATTCAACGTTTGGGTCAAACGGCTTGTGTAGGTCAAGCAAGACGGCTCCAACTACACCACCCTGGTTTAGACTTGATTTAATTTCTTCAAGGAAGTAGCAGCATGCTGTTTCAGTGGAATGATTAGTCCTGAAATTGCAAGGGATTTAATAAATTTGCATAAATAAATAAATAATCATTTGCATTGAGGTGCTGAGTGAGCTGCTTAGCTACAACCTTCTCATAGACGTTAGAGATGACAGGGAGTGTACTTATGAGCTGAAAGTTAGTGAGCTCCTGCTTTTCTCCTGACATGTGCACAGGTGTGGCTGTGGCAGTTTTCACTGTTGTTGGAAAAATGCCTCCATTGACAGACTGGAGGTGTAAAGTTGTTTTAAAAACATGCTGCCTCATATCCTTTTGAGCGCCTCAGCAAAATCACAATGCATTTACTGTAATGGACCGAAATCAGTGTTCAAATAAATAAATAAACCTTTTTTAATTTGTGTTTGTTGTTTTCCAGAGCGCGTCTATGAAGCGTCCTGTCATTCCCACTGAGTTTGGAGCCAAAATTCCCACCAACATCCGGCAGCGATATCTCAACACCTTCATCGACGAGTGTGTCAAGTTCTGTGCGTCAGAGCAGGCGGCTTTTCAGATGGTACGAAATACAAAACAATACTTTCCAGATGGTGCAAAACTACCATCAGCTTTTATATAATTTCAAAGAGAGTTTCCCAACCTTTTCTCCTCTCCATCTGTGGTGAGAAAATCATGAATAATGGTTAAATATTCTTGCATCTTTCCTTCAGTTATAGTAAATAAATGTAGTATTTTGTGTGGAAAGTAAGTCCTAAAGTTCTACCATGTAACTTTTTTGATGGAGAGTATACGGTGCACTTTATTGTCTCCATGGAGATGTTATTGTTTGCCTGAAATATTCCACTGTGCGGCATTAAACGTGGCTCTCTTGCATCAGATATTATTATTTACATTAGCATTCTCACTGTACAGCATCAGTTCTCCATAGACTTTAAATGTATCTTGGTGGCACCTGCTGGTCTCCATGGAGATAAGTTCAATCCCCATGGAGACAAATGGGTGACCAGAAATGTTACATGTTGCGTCTTTAACCTCATGTGTTCCAGGCTCTCGATGAGGAGAAGGTGGTTTACGAGCGCAGCAGCAGTAAAAACATTTACCTGAACGTCGCTGTGAACACTCTGAAAAAACTCAGAAGTAAAAGCGCCCCGTCGCCATCTCCCGTCAGCAGTACGTCACCAGTACAAATACTACTACTATTAGTACTACTACACCTTTTTACTATGACTATGGGTCTTATACTATTACTTCTACTACTAGGACTTTTACACCAACTACTCCACCTGCTTCTATTACAATTTTTACTAATACTACCCCCACTAATACTACTTCTATGTAATTACTACTACTTATACTTATACTTATACTTATACTGCTTTTATAGCAATTACTCCTTTTGCCCAGTTGACAGAATTGAATTTTCTTTACATGTTTTAATTATCATTCATCATTATCTGGACTTTACAGACTCTAAAACACACATCCAAAGACCTTTCCCTCCTCGTACTACTTCTACTACTGCTGCTACTGCTAATGGTGTATTCTGTTTTGTATATATTTTAGTGATAATCTTGTTTTCTCCAGGACCTGCAGCGCCGGTGTCCAACAGAAGGGCCCAGTCCCATGAGGAGGTTCTGGGGGGTCGTCTGGCAGCGACCACCAGCTTCACTGTGAACAGGACGGGCAAACAGAGCCAGGAGAAACTATCAGGTGAGATTTTACTCTTTTAGATTATGGGTAACGTGGACTTTGATGTTTGAATCATAACAAATTTCTTATGCAATATTTTCTATTTTGATCACAAATTAGTGACAAAAAGAAAAAATATGACAAGATAATTTTCCTGGCTGATAATGTTTTGGATTTTTTTCTGTAAATTAGCAAAACTAAATGCATTTTTTCTACAGGTAACTGGTATGTCCTTATTTTATTTGCATATTTTCTTCAGGGGCGACTCTGTACCATAAGCTGAAGACATATTTGATGACAGAGGAGCAGCTGCAGGAGCACGGATATCCAAGAAAAGACCCAGAGGCGTCAGGCAGAGCTGTTCTGTACAACCTCCCGGAGAAGAAAGCTGCCCCCATAGACCGTAAATACCTCCCCACAAATCATCCTTATGTTTCACTGGTTATGTTCACGTGTTCACCTCAAATCTGATTATTTACACTCAGACTTGGACTGAGACAAACTTTATTGATCCATAAGGGAAATTATTTGGACACAGCAGCTCACACATCGCAATTATTATAATAACAAAGAGGAAAATATAATAAATACTGATAATAAATTGTAAATAATAGCAAAAAGAGCGAGATTGGTGAATTCTTCTGTTTAAAATTTCAGCGTTAGGTTAAATTTGCCACATTGGTTTACACATTTTTGCATAAAGACAAAAATGTTAAAGATTTAGTTAAGCAGAAGAGTTAAGAGTTATTTTTAAATATTTTGTATTTTATCTTCCAAATTTACCGGGACTAAACCAGGGATAAACCGGGACTAAACCGCGGATAAACCGGGGCTAAACCGGGGATAAACCGGGGATAAACCGGGGATAAACCGGCTAAACCCATTTTGTATTTTATCTTCCAAATTTACCGGGACTAAACCAGGGATAAACCGGGACTAAACCGGGGATAAACCGGGGCTAAACCGGGGATAAACCGGGGCTTAACCGGGGATAAACCGGGGCTAAACCAGGGCTAAACCAGGGCTAAACCAGGACTAACCCAGGGCTAAACCAGGGCTAAACCAGGACTAAACCAGGGCTAAGGCGGGACAAAACCGGAACTAAACCAGGGCTAAACCAGGGCTAAACCAGGACTAAACCAGGCCTAAACCAGGACTAAACCAGGTCTAAACCAGGGCTAAACCAGGACTAAACCAGGACTAAACCAGGGCTAAACCAGGACTAAACCAGGGCTAAACCAGGACTAAACCAGGGCTAAACAGTTCACCAGAATCACCAGATGTTTTCAATGATCAGATTTCTGTAGCCGTTTGCTGTAAACACACCAAAAACCAGATCTAATTATTGGATTGTCTGAGTATTGTTGTATTCTGATTTTTACTGGCTGTTTTAAGGCACCTGCTGTTGAGAATTTCAAATGTTTTTCTTGTTTCCAGCGTTCACAAAGGTCTGCTGTCGATGTGGAGCTGAGTATAAAGTCAACGTGAACGGAAGCTGTGTGCGGAAAGAGGAGTGCACGTTTCACTGGGGACGGTTACGGAGACACAAAGGTTCATCATATCAAACATTTACATTTCATTTATACATTTTATTTGTAATTTAAATATATTTTTAAAGGCGCATGATGTTACTTGAATAGTGGAGGGTCCATGTAAACTCGAAAGAGAATAATTTAAATACAATCTATTTAATTCTGAATAATTTCATTCAGAATTAAAAACATCATAAATCAGGCCATTCTGCACCTTTAAAGGTAAAACGTCTTAAATCTAAAGTTTTTCATGTTTTGTTTATTGTCATTGTGTGTTTCTGTGTCAGTGTCTGGAGGCTGGGAGACGAGCTACAGCTGCTGCTCTGGGGCTGTGGGGTCGCTGGGCTGCCAGGTTTCCAAGGTAAAACATTTTTCTTGATTTAATTTCCCGTCTCAAGCTGCAATGCTCTGCTAAATGTGTTTATTTATTCTGTACCGTATTTTTCGGACTATAAGGCGCATCTAAAATCATGACATTTTCTCAAAAATCCACAGTGGCCTTATAATCCAGTGGCCTTATGTGTGACCTTTGGTTGTGTTTAACCTCCAACCGATTTGATGTTGTCCACATTAGTCTAATAAGGTATTAGTGGGCGAGTCAGGAGGAGTAATATGTTGGCCACATATAGGGCGACTGTGCAACATACCGGTAGTTCTGCCGTGTGCTGTACAAGGACCCAAAATGCACCTGTTAAGAGACATGCACCATGCAGATTTCAGGTTTTGTATTTTTGTGTTAAAACTGAACAATGTTGAGAGGATCCGGGCATGTTTGATGCCCAAATCACCAACTGTTAAACTTGTATTTTTGTGTTAGCTACAACTGAGAGTTATTGTAAATGACCTGAATAAAGTTCGATTTATCCGACACACGTTTTGTTTCTCTTATTGTGCCTTATAATCCGATGCTCCTTATGTGTGGACAATGACACAACTGACAGATTATTTGATACTGCGCCTTATAATCCAGTGCACTTTATAGCCCGAAAAATACGGTATTTTGAAATGCTTATAGCCCCAAAAATACAGTATTTTGAAATGGGCTTATCCCTAAAGCTGTAATTATCCGTTTTAATTGTTATTTTAATCGTTATATTTCACAGCAACACGTTCAGGACGGGCGTAAAGAATCCTTAGATGGATTCGTCAGCACCTTCAGTAAACCTCTGCCTGCGGACGGCAACGCAGGAGTGTACGCCCTGGACTGTGAAATGGTTAGTGAACTTAAATATCGTGTAACTTTACCAGTCGAAGGTCCGTCAAATGCTTTTTTCCATCAAAATGTTATTGCTTTGTCTAGAATGCATTAAAGTTCGAGGTCAGATGTGTCCGCTCACAGTCAGAATACCTGTTTTTCTTGGTATTTGAGAGATACTTTGTCTAGAATGCATTAAAGTTCGAGGTCAGATGTGTCCGCTCACAGTCAGAATACCTGTTTTTCTTGGTATTTTTGAGCTATAAAACCACCTGTAATTGAATAAATGTGAAGTAGAGCTGTTCAGAGCAATGACTTATCCATAGAAACAAGCAGGTGATAGACCAACCCAAAAGTTACGCAGTTCACCTTTAAAACTGCCAGATAACGCTTGTAATTTCATCATAGACGAATGGACCACAGACATACAGTATTTTATTTCAATTATCTCTCTTCAGTGTTACACGAAGCAGGGCCTGGAGCTCACCCGTGTGACGGTGATCGACTCTCAGCTGAAAGTCATTTACGACACATTTGTCAAACCTGCCAGCAAAGTCGTGGACTACAACACAAGGTGAGTCCCCTTTTAAATCAAGTCCTCTGTGTTTTATTACTGTTGTGCTTGTCACTTGGGTTTTGTTGCAGGAAATATTAATTCCTTTGACTTGAGCCTGGCATAAAGCTTCATAATCTCGTTAAACCCGTTAAGGAATGAATCACAATCACAGGATTTACTACAACTTAATAAAAATAACAACGCCTTTGATTAATATAAAACTGTTTGGGCTCATAGACACTTCACATTTGGATTATTCATTCACGGTTCATGGTTAATGTCGCCACAGCTGCCCTGGGGTAGACTGAACAAAGCAAACACATGAAAACTATTCAATGATCGGTTGATAAATACATTTCTGTGACAGGCCTGATGGCAACGGGCTTTTCTCTTCTTAGTTATGACAAATTTCTACTCTATAAGTTATTATTCATGTTTCTTGTTTGACTGTCAGGTTTTCTGGAGAAATGGATTTCAGACGCTTGTTCACGTGTAGAATTTTCAGTGTTAGGCTACGTTTTTATGACGGTGTGAACAGAAAAGTGGCGTCACATCTTCACTTTTTATTCCGCGTTTAGACGAGGGTTTTCAGGAGGAAATCTGCGTACAAACGATGACGCAAAAGTGGGTGGAATTCTGTGATATTGTGCTGTATGTATGAGACGTAAACGTGAACAACGGGAGCAGATCTGACCAGAGTTTTACGTCTCGGGCGGAGCAGATTGAAACACTACAGCAGAGCGGATTTAACTTTTCAGATGTTTGCATTTTTAAGCTGCAAAAACGCCACCACCGTCTAAACAAAAGGCACTTCTGATGAAATATTTAGTCCCTTTTACCTGCGGCGTTCTCGTGTAAACAGGCCCTGAATGTCTCATGAAGTGAACTGTTTTTTTCTCAGGTTTTCTGGTGTGACGGAGGAGGACCTGGAGAGTGTGAGCATCACGCTGAGAGACGTCCAGGCCGTCCTCCTCAGTCTGTTCAGTGCAGAGTCCATCCTCCTCGGACACAGTCTGGAGAGCGACCTCCTCGCGCTCAAGGTACCAATAACACGCAAAGACACTGATTTATGCTAATACTGTACTTATAAAGATAAAACAGTCAGTGTGTCTGATGTTCATTTAAGCTGGATACACAATTTTTAAAAGGTTGAAAGGAGAAAGTTGGTGTAAATCTGTCCAACTACTTCCAGGCCCTTCAAATAAAATGTAAAAAAGCAATTTACTAGAATAAATTGAGGTATCCCAGAAAGAAGAGAAAGGAGTGGTATCAGAATTGGTATTGGATAAACCAGACTAAAGTTTTTTGTTCTGTTTCTTGTGTCATGTGTAACCCTGACAGTGTAATGGTCGTGTTCCTGTAATAAAAGACGTTATTGTTGGAGTTTCTGTCCCAGTCTGAATGAGGCTCTTTGTGCTCACAGCTGATCCACAGTTTGGTGGTGGACACGGCCATAGTTTTCCCTCATCGCCTCGGCCTGCCGTACAAAAGAGCCCTGAGGAACCTGATGGCCGACCACCTCAAACGCATCATACAGGACAGCGGTGAGAAGGACGCACACGACACACACTCAACACACACTCAACACACACTCAACACACATTACACAACTACTGTTAACTCAAAAAGTGTTATTTTAACTATTAATTCAACTTCCACTAGTGTTAATTTGGCACCTCCCACCACTTCAAACTCCCACGAGAAAAGAGCAGTTTTAACCAGATTTGTACATAATTTAATTTTAAATAAACTAAAATAAAGTGTAAAAATAAAAAACCCCTGTGTGTTGTTTAGCTAAATCAGAATAACTCTACACAGTGTTATCAATTTACTCTCAAAACATTAATATAACTCTTGATTTCAGGGTTAAACAGGAACTTTGGCCCAGTTTTACTTAAATAACATTTCCAAAAACATTAAATTAACTCTAGAACAGATTGGACTCATATAAACTCTGAGAAAATGTTAAAAACTTTTCACTTTTTGCTGTGTGGGATTTTCAAACCAACCAAAAATATCAGGTTTATCTAAATAAAATATGTAATTCGTTTTATGTTGTTGCAATAATTTTAATACTTTGCACACGTTTTTGTTTTGACTCTTGGGTATAAAAAATAATGAGTGAATAGTCACGGCTCAGACTGCAGATCTCTGACCAGCAGAGGGCACTCTTTAAAAATAAAGGTGGAATATGTAATGCAGCTGTTTCCAAGGATTTTTTTTTTTTATTTTTTTTTGCAATAAACACCCATGATTATATTAACATTCAATCATTACATTTCAAACAAAGCAATTACCTGTTCTTTTCTCCACCAGACAGATTACAAAGTGCATCTTGTAGCAGCCGATAATGTAATAACGGCCTTTAATGTAATAAAATGTCTGAACCAAGAACGTAATAACCTGTTACAATAATGTAGTAAGTTATTACATTATTGGCTTGTTTAATTTATAAAAACTTTAAAATGAAATAACTGCAACCACTCATGTAATAATGACTTTTATATCACTTAATCAAAGATTTAAAAGTGTCACACGACTTTGGAATGTCGTTACTATTGTTGTTACTGTTAAAAGGACAGTTTCTTCCTCCTCTACATCACTGTAAAAAAGTTACTGAATTAGTGTAAAAAAATATGGAAAGCGGTTTCATGCAATAAAATTCTGAATACAAAGCTGAAACTTATTTTGATCTCCTCTGCACATAATTTTCTCACTTTTTCGTGTTGATGAAATTTGATCAAATCATGCTGAATATGCATCTTTATATGACCTAATCATGAAAATTGGTTTTATTTTTTGAACATGCAATATCAAATGTCGTTAAAAGGTTTTAAAGTAAAATAATACAAAAAACACTTTAGTTTCCCATAGTCCTGTGTTGTCTTAAACAGAATCAAACACACAGAGTGAGATGCAGTGAAAAACAAGTCTGTTTGGAGCTGAACTTTTGGAACAAGTGTGTTTGGAGCTGAACTTTTCCAGTGACGTGGCTCTGGTCTCCACCTGTGGAACTTGGAATAACAGAAGATTACATCCTGATTACTTTGCATGTACATGTTTAAATATAGTTGAAGTACCTTTTATTCTCTAATACTTTTCATGTGGAAACCGGAATAACACATGATTATGTACTTTGCAGGTACATGTTAAAATATAGTTGAAGCACCTTTTATTCTCTTATACAATAATGGAACAGAACAGAACCACTTGAACCTTAGAATCGTATGTGCAGAAACAGACTCACCATGTGCTGCTTTTTGTCTTCAAAATGCAGTAACAGGGAGGGCATCTGGTATAAAGTCCTCCTCCTGTCACATCACCCTGTACAAACACATCATAAATATTCACAAGTAATACAGTAATAAAGTACCGAGGTATCAAAAAGTAGCAATGGCATCAGTTTCATTACTGTCATTTTAAAAAATCTGCAGCGCATAAGGACCTAATATAATATTATAATTTATCGATATCTATCTTGGTGGTCAGCAGTCAGTGAAACTTGACCGGGCGAGTTTGGCCACTTTTATCAGATCTACAG
>KN513064.1:61114-74056 GCA_000787155.1 Scartelaos histophorus | reverse complement strand
GTGTGTGTGTGTGTGTGTGTGCGTGCGTGCGTGCGTGCGTGTGAGTGTGCGTGTGTGTGTGTGTGCGTGTGTGTGTGTGTGTGAACACATCCTCAGTCCAAGTTTAGCTTAGGCTGAGCAATGGCAAAAAGACTCAATATTTTTCCCTTTTTGATCAATTGTATTTTTTAATTTTATTTTGTCTCTTTTGGCTATGATAATTAATTTCCTGAACATGAATAATACACACTTTTTATCAGTGTCATTTAACACAAAAAGTCAATTTTCTTAGTTCAAAGTCTCAACTCCAGCTCCAAACCTCTTGCTTTTACTGACAGAGGACTGACTATACACCTCTTGATTAAAAATAACAAGCTGATCATTGATGATGAGAATTTACTGAATCTTAATTTTGAATCAAATTGAATTACTTGAAGTGCCTTAGGTTTGGTTTAGACCTAGTTAAGTCCCAGTCTGGATGTGTGAAAAAGCCTGTTCTGTCAGTTAGAGCTCAAGTCCAAGGCTGATGAGGCTGATGATGAGGATGATGAAGAATAGGGGGCATCAGGACCAAAGCTGTTCACTGTTTAAGCGCTCGTCACAAACACTAAAGAGACACGCCACCGAGGGAACATAGATGGATGACCTGTGGATTGGAGCAGACAGTGCTTAAGGCGCATGAGTGAGGGAGCCTTTTTGTCAAAGCTCTTGTTCTTAGGTTAATTTTGATAAAACTTGTCATTGTGAAATACATATACTAAAAGGTGGGTGTTATAGACACAAATTTATATTTAAACAATAACAATAATTAGCTTCTTTCTTACTTATGTTAGGTTCACATTTTGTTTTTGTGTTTTTAAATAAATGTGAATGGACCGTAAAACTAGACACAAATGTGCAGACATCTAATTTGGAAGATTATACTGAAAGTTTCTATTAATTTCAGTTTCTGTCTTCAGTGTCAGTGTCTCACAATAATAAAGGAGACTATAATGGTCTCCCCTCCTTTCATCCTAGTCTAAAAGAAAGCAGAATAGTGAAAACAGAAAAACAAATGATACATATTATAAGTATATTTAATCCTTAATCCATTTTTATTTGATTAATAGAGGTAATTAGTCAAATGTATACTCCATATATTCTATTAAAACCATATTACCATATTATTACAAAACAACAATTTCAACTTAAACTGCAGAAATGTTGGTTTATGTTAAAGGGGAATGTACGCTTCCTGAAGCTGCTGTTGTCCAGACGAGCAAACTGGCTCCAGAAAGATTTGGAGGAGATGACCCCTCTGCACTTGGCCACGCGGCACCCTTCCCCTAAAGCTTTGGCTCTGTTACTCAAATACATCGGACCAGGGGAAGTGGACACGCAGGACAAGAACAAGGTACTGCATACAACTCCATAATACTCTTCTAGGACAGTCTATTCATAGAGTTGCCTAATCAGAAAGACGGTCTGATTGTCTGGCTGATTCTCTGAAAAAGGAAGACACTGATTGGAAGTTGGAGCACATTGAAAGCGTCACTCAGAAGCAATGATTTAACAGTGTGTGGCTTTGTCCCGTCGAGCTGATAACTCTGCCATAAGTCTTCAGGGCTGTTGATGTGTATCGGACATCAGTAGTTACTTTGTTATAATCCAATATCCATCAAGTCAGACGACTGGAGTTTTTGATTTACAGATTCAGTCTGGGTCCCAACTCAACTAGGGCAGTACAAAATATATAAAAAAATCAATATCACTATATACTATCACTATAATATACACACATCTCAATTATACAGAAATTAAGTGATTTTATTAGTGATTTTCCATATTTGGTCACTGGCTGTGCATACATGTACACCAAACTCTGATTATTATCTGATTTCTGGACCTGTAAAATTATTTAAGATTACCATGATCTGAAAAAAGGACATGATTTTGCTGTCTAAATGTCATTTTAATAATCTTATCATTTCAAAACTCTAATAACAATCTGATTTGTGTGTGCATGCATTTTCTTATATGATGCAGTCCTAGTTTCAACAACACAAGTGCTAATAGTTTAGTAAGACAGTGTTTGTGCATATATACAGGACTATAACTCACGTGTCTCTTGCACAGCAAACGGCGCTGCACTGGTCTGCTTTTTACAACCGACCAGAACATGTCCGGCTCTTGATCAAGCATGACTCCAACATCGGGATCCCAGACAGTGAAGGAAAGATTCCCCTTCACTGGGCAGCACACAGCCAAGAGCCCAGTGCCACGCAAACTGTCCGCTGTATTCTGGTAAATAATTATACAAAAGATATTAGGGATGGGACAAGATGCAATTTTCACAAGATAAGATACGACATGATATTGGATCCATGAGAACAAAACAACAAAAGAATTTGATATCATGTATAATACATACGTTTTAGTTTATAAAAATATATATATATTTAATATTTTTACTGTTATTGCTTTTGGAGCTACAGCTTTTCAAAGGTTATAACTCTATATAGGCTATAACCCTATGAAAAATAATCTCACAAGAACATTTTCCACTCCAATCTTGTGGCGATTTTATCCGCCCAAGGTCTTGGGGTACAAGATCTTGTCTCATCCCTAGAAAGTATTAAGTATTTAAGTACGTTACCCACTTTACTTGCCATTTATTTTTGTATTTTTTCTTCATGTCACTGCAGGAAGCCGCTCCCACTGAGTCTCTGTTAAATTGGCAGGACTTCGAGGGCCGAACCCCCCTGCACTTTGCCGTTGCGGATGGTAACGAGGCCGTCGTGGAGGTGTTGACGTCGTACGAGGGCTGCAATGTGACGGCTTATGATAACCTCTTCAGAACGCCGCTGCACTGGGCTGCTCTGCTCGGTGAGTGAAAACACAGACTTCCTGTATGTGACCTTTTAACTCATGAATTTAGTTAATTTACTCTGAGATTAATTTCAGTCTAGACTTAATAATAATAATATGATCTGTTGTGTATTTTGTTTACAAACATTTGCTTTGTAAGGACATGCTAAGATTGTGCATCTGCTCCTGGAGAGAAACACGTCAGGCACAATCCCATCAGACAGTCAGGGAGCCACGCCTCTGCACTACGGAGCACAGAGCAACAATGCTGTAAGATAGACTCCCATAACACACACATTTTCACATCTAATCATACGTATAATTTACATAAACACACCAAATCTGAACTCTAATGCAGGAGACAGTTGGAGTGTTTCTATCTCACCCCACTGTTAAAGACGAGCCGGACTTGGAGGGCCGCACTGCCTTTATGTGGGCTGCAGGGAAGGGCAGTAATGATGTCATCTGCACCATGTTGGCCCTGACCCCTCACCTTGACATCAACATGGCCGATAAGTATGGAGGCACAGGTGAGCACCTCAAATCTGTAAAGGAAAACTAACCATGCCTTTATTGTTCACTGAACAGCTGGGACTCCATTCAACAATGTACATAATATGTAACTAAAATTATCCCTGAAATTATGTCACATTCTGGGGTAGAGCCCGATGAGAGGAAGAGGAAATAAGTGAGAGCTGTTTAAATGGACTTATTCAATTCTAGCAAAGTCCCTGAAGAAACACATGTATGTTATTGCCCTCTCACCCCAGGGACTGCTGGATGTATAATCTCATTGGCATAGCCACTCTGCTCGGTGGGGCAAGTCATTGTTTATGCATGCATAACATGCAATGGTAGACTTATGCTAATGAGAGGGTGTGAGGAGCAGTGAGGCTAATGCACAGATCACTTCCATGCACTTAACTCCAGTCTGGCCTGTCTGGGATGAGTGGGATGGGGGTGGTCTCACAGAGACTCGTGTGTATACTGCTTGTTAAATTGCCCCGTCTGTTTAACCCTCCATTGACCAGGCATTAGCCTCCAAGTAAAGAGAAGATAAGAGAGTGAATGAGCAAAGAACGAGCATCCTGGGGGACTCCTGTTCCAGTTCAAGTGCTCTTATTAGTGTGTGAGTGTAATTGTTTGTATGTGCGACCCAGCTCTGCATGCGGCCTCGTTATCGGGCCATGTGAGCACCGTGAGGCTGCTACTGGAGAGGGGAGCCATGGTTGACTCTCTAGATGTTATGAAGCACACACCACTGTTTCGGGCCTGTGAGATGGGACACAAGGACGTCATACTCACTCTGATTAAAGGTGACTTTTTAGAGTGAGTTTACTTCTGTAGTGTGCGCTGTTCATGTATGATCTGTTTATTATTCTGGTTGCTTCTCTCAGGCTCAGCACGGGTGGACCTGGTAGATGTGGATGGTCACACGGCTCTGCACTGGGCAGCTCTGGGTGGGAATGCTGAAATCTGCCAAATTTTAATGGAGAATGGAATTAGTCCAAATGTACAGGTAAAACACAGGAACATTCAGTACAATCATATTTTTTATCCCCCATTTCATTCTACATCTTTTTTGTCATTGCTTTGTACTACATGAAGAAAAGCTGACTTTGACCTCTTGTGTTGTAAGGATCACGCAGGGCGGACACCACTGCAGTGTGCAGCTTATGGAGGCTACATTACCTGCATGGCCGTCCTGATGGAGAACAATGCAGATCCAAACATACAAGACAAAGAGGTTTACATATCAAAATATTCCCATATCTGATTAGGGAGACAAAGATTAATCGATTAATTGATCATTTTAATGACAGATTTCAGTCTACAGTGAGACATTGTTTAAAATGTTTTTCAGAGTTTCTGAAGGGTTGAGGGTCAGAGAGGGTCTTATGTGATTACTTTCTCTGGAATTTTACATGGTAATAAAAACATCCATAATAAAATACATGCCAGATAGACAAGTTTAATGCCATACTGTTCTAAGAAGTATTCTAATTCTAAGAAAAGCAAGAGCAAGCAATCTCCATGGACACCAGCAGATTACATTGTTATCATTATAGTTCAAATAGCTGGTCACATTTGAAAGCATAATTAAGAATTTTGCCATTTAAAAAAAAAAAAAAAAATTATTATTCTAACAGAAGATTTGAACATAGTATTGGAGATATCCCAATATGTGTAACATGTTCTTTGTATGAACACATGTATTTTTTTGACACAGGGACGTACCGCACTCCACTGGTCCTGTAACAATGGCTACTTAGATGCTGTGAAGCTGCTGCTCGGCTACAGTGCATTTCCCAATCTCATGGAGCACACAGAGGAGAGGTGAGAGACAGGTCCTTTTTGGAGGGAGAGGGGGACAGTAAAGCGGGGGGCACGTGTGAATACAAATGTACTGTTTGTTCAGGTACACCCCACTGGATTACGCTCTTCTGGGGGGGCACAGCGAGGTCACACAGTTTATGCTAGAGCACGGCGCCCTGTCCATTGCGGCCATCCAGGACATCGCGGCTGCAACCATCCAGGCGGTCTATAAAGGCTACACTGTTCGAAAGGCCTTCAGGGAGCGCAAGCAGCTCCTCATGAGGCACGAACAACTGCGCAAGGACGCAGCCAAGTGAGGGCACAACTTTACTTCTATTATGTAGGATATATAGATTTAGTTCAAAGTTATTGGCTGTTTATGGTTAGGAAAGCCAAGATTTTTGGCTAAAGGATCCATATTATGCTATTTTCTGATTTAACACACCATATTTAGGCATTCTTCTCTCTCAGAAAACACTTTGTTCCACCTTGGATATCATGTGATATTACAGGAAGTGCTTCTTCACAGTGTTTTTAACTTAATGCACCTTCATTACAATCATCTGGATAATTTCAGCCTTTGAACTTCCAATCTCTACTAAAGGTGAACCACTAAAAGTAGTTCCTAACTTGAAAATTGCCACTACATGAAATCACAATTTGGAACAGAGCATTTTGAGCTTTGAGCTGTTGACAGACTAATAAAGCAGGATTACTCAAACATGTGAATGAAACAAAACACAACTCCAGGTATGTTTTTGAAGAGGTGACAACATTATAACATGGCTTAAAACTCACAAGAGTTAATTTTGTGAAATATAGGACCTTAAATTGATATTTGTGATTATTCAGGTCACAATATTGTCAGAATATAATTATACAGTCTCACAATAGTCATAACACTAACACTTAACAATGTGAATCATTTTGGCACATTTGTTTTAATTGTTCAGTCTTTTTCAGCACTAAGGTGAATGTGAATGTGAGTTGCCTTGAAGTTAATATGACCTACACCTATTCATATTAACTCATTGCTCCGTCTCTGTCAAGCAGGGGCCTTTGCAGTTTATATTTGCTTACCCCTGCCTGTGTTGTCAGTATCAGTCAAAGTCATCCTTTCTTTACTCATTAGAATCACATTCTCAACATATCTATCCTTCTCTGTCGTCCATGTACACACATATACGTCTTAGGCCTAGCTACTTGTAATTTTGTCCACAGTCAATTGTCAGTTTTGCTTTATTACCATATATCGAGCTCAGCAGTCCCACCCACTGCAAAGTATGCCAAGTTTTTACATACATTTTTCCAATAGATAAATAAAGTTATAAGAAATGTGGTTGTTAGCTTTCAAACATATAATATGCTTATTTTCCCCAAAGGTCTATGGGAAAAAGGAGCAGCAGACCTCACACATGAATGTTCAAGAGCGTGCGCTGGATGTGTGAGGATAAATGGGAAGAAAGGAATCCCACACACCGTCAATCCTTCCAAAAAGTTAATTTATTACGAGTATTTCAGCCGTGTAGTCTCCAGGTATTTTGTCTGCAGGATTCCTTTCTTTTTTCCCAAAAGTGTAAGGGAAAAAATAATGGGACTTCCAGTCAGAATAGGTGGTCACTGTTGAGCCGCATTAAAGAAACTAACTTCAAAGGAGAATTACTTTGCAAAATTAAATTATATATTGTTTTTACTTACAATTCATGCATATGATTCATACCAATGGGTCAAAAAATCCTTGAAATGATTGCACAATTACCGTCACGTAATGTTATCAAACTTACTGTCCATAATTTTGACATTTTGAGTAAAAGATGTTATTGTTTTATTTTAGAAAGCGCGAAGAGGAACAGCGTAAGAGAGATGCGGTGCGGAGGGTTGTGTCGACCAACAGTGAAAAGAGACTCCCCCCTCTGGTCAGGACTGAATCAGAGAAAATTGAAAAATCATCTTTGGTTCACATCATTGAAGACTTGTCTCTGAACGATTCTGTGGAGGAAACGAAGAAATCTCACAGCAACAAAAGTGAACATGCCAAAAATATAGAGGAAAGGCTTAAAGGTACAACAGAAAATACTTTACTTTACCTTGTAAATAATGATTATAGCACAATAGTTGCTAGGAAATAACATGGTAACTGGATGAATGTGTTGTTCCTTTATTATAACCCAGAAATTACAAGCTAACCATGCTGAAAATGTACAACTTCATATTAGATTGAGGTTAAGCCTTTGAATTGCATTAAACTTCTCAGTGGAGACAAGTAGGCAACACCATCAGGCCAAGTACAGGTCAGATCTTAGGAGAGGCAAGCCCACTGCAAAAAACTATAACTGAATAAATGGCAGATATGGATACATGTTATGCATTAATGTGAAATACCAGGCAAAGCAACATTTCCATACAGACAAGAAATGTTACATAGTAATCACGTTCCTATAACAAAAGTGCAATGGCATGACTGTTACTCTACTGTATTGTGAAGTGTTTCCAAAAATACCATGTTACAATATGTTGGTGTTTAATATAATATGTCTTTTTTCTCCTATGGGCAGGTCAGAAAAGAAGATCGTCCAGAAAAAGTCCAGTAGCGGAATCACCCAAAATTTTTCAAGCTCCAAGCAACAATGAAGCCTGTACTACCAGTATTATGGACAATATGCAACAATATCCTTTCAAACCAAGACCTCCTTCTGTGCCTAAAATGAAAGAAAGGGCGTCATCTGTGCACAAAAATGTTTATGCTATGGACCAAACTGACGCCATTAGTAAAGATAAAAAAAATCCCACGAATGAAACTTTGCAGAGCTGTAGGACTGTTTCTCATTCTACCTCAACACAAAAGCTGAAAAACCAAATCAGGAGGGAGCAATCTTCAGACCGAGATCAAACTCATCAAAGAAACATTTCAGGAAGAGGCTTTAAAGCTTCAGATAAAAATGCACTAAAGAAATCTAGTGTTTCGGCCTCTGCACAAAACAGGAAATATGATCGGGAGCAGCGCAGGAGAAGACACAAAGCTGCATGCACCATTCAACTGGCCTGGAGGAGGTAGGAACTTAAAGATGAAAAATAAATCTATTTTTTTATTATTGACATAGTATTTGCGGTTGTACCTGATGGGAGCTTGGCTGGGAGACTGCTGGGTATTGATACTTTGCAGCTGATTTCATCCACATTCCCTGGGGTGTGATGCTAACTGTAGGTCCTGCCGTGTCTTGAGGCTTTATTAGACTTTGATGTGTGCTTTATTTTTACACAATCCGACCATAAGGAACTGACTTGGCTGGAACGACAGGTGAGCTGATGTGTGCTGTTAGTCTCTCACACATTTTTGTTGGTTTTTGACAGCGTTTGCTCATGTGTGTATTGTGTTAAAGGTATCAATAGATATAGAGCCACTGCTGCTCTACTGGAAACTGTTGTTGTGTCCTTAAGCAAGACACTTCACCCATATTGCCTAGTGTGAATGTGTGTGCGTGACTGTGGATTCACAAATATCGTTAGTAGTCTGTGTTATGGAAAAGTGGATTGCAGCATACTTAAAAAAGGACATGGAAATAAAGTCAAAATGCTTTTTTTTTTTAATTTTCTTGTTTTGAAAGTTGGATATGAAAAAAAAAACCCACACCCCAAAATTATGTAATAATAAAGAATGCACTTTAATCATAGACAATTTGCAGCTCTTAAGTGTGTTTTTGTAGCAAACATAGCCCAAACGTTTTTACTTAGACAAAAAGCAGCATATGTTAGGTTAAAATTTGCATATTGTTACGTCACTATAGCTAACATAAAGGAGCAAGAAAATTAACTATTATCATGAAATATTGCAATAAATGTCCAAGAATATATACATTTTAGGCTTTGTAATTGGGTGCTCAGAAGCTCCTTGAGAAACAATAGGCCCATCTGTTATCCACATGTGTCCTCTCCCACCACACTCATTCCAGTGGAGAGAATAGGAGAGGGGAGACACGGAGGCACTGTAATTTAAGGCTTTGATATCAGTTTAACTAGAGGCTAAAAGTTCAGTATTGTTGTTCTAATAGCTACCAGCAAATATGTGTGTTTCCATAGGCTTGTGTGCTCAGCGGGGTACTTTCTGCTTTTATTCAGCTAACACAATTATTTTCCTTTATATATGTGCAGGCTATTAACTATCCTAAATAAATAGTAACACTTTGCCTATGCATAGTGAGAAGATGAAGGGGTGCGGGCTATGTGAGAGCTTTGAAGGTTGCCAGGTCTGAACTTTTTTTTTGTTCACAGGTTTTGTGCGAAAAGGCGGTCTGAGGTCGAAGCGTGTGAGCGAGCAGTACCAGTGTCTCACCACACCCACAAAGTGACACGAGCAGCACTTTGTAAATCTGCCGGGAGTAAAAGCTCTGTGCTACAAAGCATATACGGTAAAAAATTAAGCATCACCAGTACATGTTTTAATATTTGTTGATGTACAAATATTGTGTTGGTGTCATTTTATTCCCAAGTTACATTTCCCATTAAGGAGGTCAGTCAAAAATAAGTACTTAAATAACAGTGTAGTGGTTCAAGAAATGAATCAAATCAGTCAGTGAGTAAAAAGTATTTGGGGAAACTAATATTTATTGATTTATTTTACAATACGATAAAAAGTAAGTAATATTAAGAGTAACTGTTTAGACGTAACAGCTGATTTATATAAACTTAATATGTGTTTGTAATAATAAAGTAATAAATAGTTATTGGAAAAACAAAATATTAAGTACTGCACGAAATCTGGTATTTTGAGCTTTAAGCCACGTTACGATTCTGTTTCCTCATCAAAAACATACCCAGAGTTCTGTTTTGTTTCACTCACACATGTTTGAGTAATCCTGCATTATTAGTCTGTCTACATCTCCAAAGCTCAAAATGCTCTGTTAAAAAATACAGTATTTCCTCCTGACCTCACAAAGTGGAACAGAGTATTTTCTGTTTGAACAAAGAACCTAAATATGCAGGATTTGTGTGTTAAACGTGAGTGAATGGAACAAAAATAAAAATCCAGGTGTGTTTGATGAGGAAACAACATTATAACATAGATCAGAAGACAGTGTAACACGGGCCCTTTAAATACCACGGGTTCATACAATGTTGTGACCCCGGCATATGAGTACAACAGCAATTGATGTATGCAGGAAGTGCGTAGATGAGCCCCTCCCAAATACCAGGCCAGTATCGTACGGTCCCCTCCAGAACCTCTGGTAGGTTTCGCTCCACAGACAGCCCTGACCTTCATCACACATCAGCAGGTGATGATGGGAAGACTGCGTAGAAACCCTCGCTGTGACCAAAACCTACAACTATGCATGTCATTTAGTCCAGCCCTGTGACGCACCTCTCTCCTCCTCCTTTTTCACCTCCCCCCTCCTCTTCCTCCTTTCCCCTCTTTCTCTCCTTCTCTGACAGTCCTGGCACTGTGAAAAGTTCAAAGCTGTCAGGAAGAATGTCAAAGCAGGAGCTATCAGCTAAATACACAGAGCCACACGTAACCTCACCCAATCCTGGACTAATTTTCTCACTTCCCGCCCTAATTTACAAGATGTAGACTGATATTTGACACACAACTTTGTACAGGGTCACCATTCATTGTCATTATAGATATTTTAATTTCATACATGTTGAAAATGCACTGTGTATGGGTTTTATGAATCTGCCACCTGCTTGTCTCCATGGAGATGTCATTGCTTTGCCTGGAATGTTCCATATTACGACATTAAACTCTATATTTAGACCTGCGGGCCACCCAACCACCAAACCAAATTACAGAGAACAGTTTAGGTATTTTAAGCCACTATGAATAAATGTAATATAGATAAGTTTAATGTGATTCTGTGGAACCTCGCAGGCAAAACAATAAGATATTTATGGAGATAAGCAGGTGACAGAAAAGTTAGTGTGTCTGTAACTACACAGTATTGTTACAGTTCGTGACCTAGACCAAAACTTCAACATGAATATGCAAATATAATATAAGCCTGGTTCGGTCACATTTTGGCTGATTAGTTCAATTTCATGAATAACACACTGTTATGTAAGTGAAAAGAAATAATTAAATTGTAGATCATGATTTTAAACTTTTCTTGTTTTTAAGGTAACTCCGTGACGCGAAGGGGCCGATCTCTGCGGGGGTCCCAGTCCCAGGTGCCTGTGGAATTACCTCTGCGCACTGCAAGCCAGAGTATGTACTTTTACATACTAGTTAAATTGAAGATACAATTTACTAGTTAAATTGAAGATCCTGATAAGATATTTAAATGTTTATTTATGTGTACAAGTTGTGCTATAATAATGCATTAATCTTATATAGTGCTGTGCTGCTTTCTGGTGAGGGCTATTTTATATACATATCTCAGAACATGTTTATTGCTTTGCTAGAAACTAAACATATCTATGTAGCATTTTTTTAATCACCCAAGCAATTGGAAAAACTTGCATTCTTACTGTGAGCAGGTTCACTTCTCAACAGATCTGAACTATACTATGGCCTGGTGCTATCACCTGTAAATAGGCTTAATGCCAGACCATGAACACTGACAGATCTTTTAATTGAAAGTTACATGTTGCACCTTTAATCACTCACATTATTTATTTTTGCAGTGAGTGGCATAGACTGTGTGCACCTGACTGATGTGGTGAACCAAGCCAAGCACTACTCGTACCACCTCCGACCAAAGAGCGCCGACCAGAGACAGAGGAGAATACTGAAGCAACACTAGACGCACACGCACACGGTCTATCACACAACTCCTGGCCTTTCATGTTTTCTCAGCTGTCTGGTGGCCTTACCTCTATAGAATTACTCCACACATTGTCCGTTCAATGCGCCCGGTTCGCTAAAATTAAGCCTTGTGACATCAGAGCCATGACCTCACAGGGTGGGGTTAAGTCCGCAGAAATAGTGTGTGTAAAAGATAACCTTTCATCCATTATTGTAAAGCACACACACACACACATTTGTCTGGCTGCGTCTTGCCCGTTCTCCGTCGCACTGGCTCACATACCGAGATAACCTTTCCTCCTGTTGTGTAGAATGAAGCGCTCTATCAACAACCAGTCATAGAGATCGCCCACCTGCAACCACCAGCGTACATTCATTTTACACTGCCCACTCTCACAAGTACTTTTATACTAAACTATGCCGCATATTTTTAACATTTTCTATACATATATATTTTAAATTATATATAAAATATTGCTTTTCCCCAGCTCTTATTTAGTTTTACTGTTTTTATAATAATAAGGATTGGGTGGGCTAGAAATGTGTTTGTTTTAAGCAGCACCTCCGAAGCTGTTTTTCAATAAAATGTGCTATACAAATAAAGTGGATTTTGATTAAAACTTCACTGGCAACAAGTTTATTCTAATAAAAATAAAACAACAATGGCATACTTTTTAGTTTTTAATAACAAGTAATTCACAGTTAACTACAGAAATGTTGGTAGAGACAAGATGATACTTTTAACAAGAATACAAAATCGACCAGGTTAAGTCTGTTTACACCTTTATAAAAATATATCAACAGAAGGTTCACACTCTCTTTTGTAACACAGAATGTAACACAGAGAGAGAGGAGGGTCTAAATGTTAATACATGTCCCGCATTCCCACACTGCCCCGATGGACTGAGGAGCTGTGTGCCATTGTAACGCTGTAACAGTAGAGCAGGTCAGTCATCCACTGCTCCCTGGTGCCACCTCTGGAGTATCTCTGAAAATGTAAAAAATATATATTAATGGTATTTTTTTTTTTTGTTCATCTGTTATTTAATGTTTTAAAGAGA
>KN513064.1:26372-46572 GCA_000787155.1 Scartelaos histophorus | reverse complement strand
TGCTGGGATTAATGACCTGTGATGGTGCACAGACAGGAGTCTGTTGCATGTGTTCTGTTCTGCCGAGCACCTCAGCCTCTTGGAGAAGATGTTTGTTTTAGGTGGATAATAACAATGCATTTGATTTATACAGTACTTTTTGACAGCTCAAATGTGCTTTACAGTGCATTATTCATTCACTCCACTTTCTGTGGTGGTAAGATACTACTGTAACCACAGTCGGCTACCCTAGAGTAGACTGAAAGAAGCAAGGCTGCTAATGCCCCTCCAAGCACTCCCCAACATTCATAGTATTCAAGATGGGAGAAGTGTTGCTAGGGCACAAGTTTCTACGACTTTGGAGCCAGTGGCATATTTCTAGCAGTCTCCCATCCAGGCCCACACTTGCTTTGCTTGTAAGATCTGACAAGATCGTCATTGCCAAGCAGGCCACAAGTGGATGGGCACAGTCTTCTGTCATGACCCTCTTCAGCAAGCTCCAACTGAATCCACTCTTTCTTTCTGGTTTCTCGCTGGTTAACAGGTTCTCCAGTATACCAGTGAGAAAAGAGAACAAATTGGACATGTTGGTTAGCTGCATACTGCATCCTTTTATGTTTGCATTCACTTGTTTGGTGCAAAATGCACTGCCACCAAAGGGACATCTGTCCTACACAGCATGCACCCGCTGCTTAGTTTGTCATAGGATTAAACACACACACACACATCAGGAACAGACCAGAGCAGAGCTTAATTTTGCTTAATTTAGGCCTGATGATGACTGGGCTATATTCAAGTCAGTAAAGTTTTATTCATGACCTGAATCCACATATGTGCTGCCTCTGAAAGTAACTGTTATTTTATGGTACATTATTTTCAGTTCTTTTTTACAATTACAAGTACAAAAAAGATTTCATGTTGACAACTGAGGCACCCGTATCCTTTGGATGCCTGTGACTGTGATGACCACAGACTCCCCAGGCTACATGTTTTACTTTTTTATTTTATGCAGTGAATTGTTGTCTTTGTAATTATGAATGCATCCTAAAGGTACTGCACTACAAACTCCAAAGAAAGGATCACTTGGCATTTAATCTGAGTGCCATGCTGTCACTAATGCCTGTGTCTCTTCTTTATTTGGGTATATCCTACCCTCACAGAGACAGCCGCTGCATCCTTCTGATGAGATCGGTAAGTTTGTTCACTAAATGTCACTGCCAACTCAAGAGGTAAAGGCTCTCTTGCCTCTGGCAGTGGCAGCTCTGTTTTGAGACCTTGGTCTTTAAAATAGTTTTCATCAATAATGGTGTACTTGTCTTAAACAAGGCTTTATTTGAGCAATTAACAAGTATTCCTATAGTTTTCACATTTATGGTGGCTGGTGCAAATGCTGTGGTATATAATTTTTAAAACTGCTTTTTGCAGTTTTTCCCCTTTACAAAAAAAAAACCCAAACAAAAAAACAGGCTTTTGGTCTGTTGTGAAACATTTCAGTAGTAACCCAAGTCGGGCTCCCTGTCTGATATTGGTGGCCAAAGAGCTTTCCTCCTTGGAGTCAACTACATTCTTTGTGAATCTGCATAAAATGGCATTTTACCAGTGCAGTTCCTTTGGTTTTAAATGCCAAAACATGTGGATCTAATTAAGTTTAAAATCTAGATGTGAAATCATGTTTGAGGTTCTAATTGCATTCATATTTTGATTTAAAGTTTATACAAAAGGACACAACATCCATGCCATGCCATCGCTTGGCAAACGGCTGAAAGAACTCACTGGTGTCTCAGTAATTGGTGAGTGAATAGACTTCTTTTCTTTATACACCGTAAACTGACTATACATCATATAAATTACTTGTATGGGTCATGTGATCTTTTCTTAAATACTTGCAGGTCTTCAGTATGTGTGGGAGTATCGCAGCCCCAGCAAATCCCTTCCACCACACTACCACTGCAAATTGTGTAATGTAATTCAGGTCCAAACTCATATGTTTGAGCATATCAAAGGATGGAAGCACTCCTTTAGATATATAGTAAGTACAGAAGTATCTGACATAGGAATAATGATACTGTTAGGGCAATATTCTTACAATGTTTGTTTCTTGTTTTGATGTACTTGCAGAAAAAGGTACACCCTGACAAGGTTCCTTTTGAAGAAGAAGCGGTTCATAAGGACCAAACACTAAAACAGACTATCAAAGACAATGCCATGGAGATTGAGAAAACAGAGGGCAGGGGGCAGCTCAAGGTAAAACCATAATGCACGATACACATGTACACAACATTTCAAGAACATCTGCCAATAAACCACCCATTTTATGAACTTACTTCTAGGTCATCTTGAAGGAACCTACAGATGTACCAGCATTTAAGGGTTTCTGTGAGTACTTTGACTTGCGTTGATTATGAATTTGCAAATGGTTCAGAAATTATTTTCTAATTCAATCATTAATGTATAATTTTCCTCTTTGTGTATCTAAGAGCATAGTGTTGAGTTTATACCTAATGTGGTTCAGTCACAAACTACATTGCAGAACATAAGCATCAAGTTTTAACCTTTTTGTTGTCAGCCAAAAATGTATAATGCGTAGAATCCAGTGCTACAGATATCTGGTCTTTGCTTGGCTAGTCTGCAAGTATTCTGCATTTGTAAACATTTCTGTGTTCTTATTCCAGATTCAGTCAATCCTGGAACTGCTCCTGCAACATCAGCCAAAAATGCACCATTTGGTAATTTGTTGGTTTTATTGTACAAAATGAATCCATTGACCAAAAAAACCCACAATAAATCTAATAATCCTATGCCCTTTCCCAGGTCCAAAAATCCCAAGGGGTGGCTATAGAATGGACGGGTTTGGCGGGTACCCAACACTACAGGGCCCTCCTCATGATTATACTATGGACCACTTTCATGACCAAATGGGAGACGATTATGGAGCTGGTGATTTTGATTATGGAGCTGGTGATTTTGATGGCTACGAACCTGCCAGTGACTATACTGATGAGTACAGTGATAGACCTATGGAGAGGCCCCTACCAAGGCTCCCACCAAGGCCCCCACAGAGACAACTACCGAGGCCAATGAACCCCCCTGCTTTGCCACCGCCTCGAAGACCTGCCAGTTCAAATGGTGGGGACCTCTCTGGAACACTGCTCACTTACCTGGTAAGTTCATTATTTTTTTCTACTCTGGAGGGGATGGATATTTATCTCCACAAACTGAAAATATCAAAACTAGATACCAATTTGAGCAAATGTTGATACTGAAAGAATTTTAAACAGACCTATACTGAGCCTTGGTGTTTAATCTCAACTAGTATAAGATATTAAATATTTGTTTCTAATCATTGTTGGTATTAAAATTGTATCAAGTAGAAATAGTTTGAAATGGTATCTTATTTTTTTTTTACTCACCTCTTTGTAGGATACCTTCAAAATCGAGAGTGAGAGTGATGCCCAGCTGGTGTTAAAGGTGACACAAAAGTTGACAGATGTGCTAATGGAATACAGACTCAGACGTGTCGAGGTATTGCCATTGTGCAAATGATTCACAGATAATACTTTTGATTTTTAGAGTCTTTGCCAACTTGTCAAGTGTACGGGCTTTGTATTTCACAGGGTCCTACTGTGCCTTCTGTGTTTCCACCCCCAGCACCCACAATACCAAGCCGCACTGATCAGTACACTGGATATCAAGGTATGCAATATTAATGTGTTGCAGTTTTTTTTTTCATTCTATAAAAGTTTAAAAAAAATTTTTTTTGCAGGTTTGTCCAGGTATACTGATGCTCCATCCCGGTACTACAACTGACAATCTGCAGATGAACATTGCCTCTCCAATTGTGACAGGATTATTTTTAGTTGTCTTTTTTTGTAGATGTATTTGTTTCAAACTATTCAAAGGTGAAATGCTTACATACATATTTTATGACTTAATGTTTTGAGCTGTTTTATTAAAAGGAGAGAAATGGCTGAACATATATGCTCATTTTCTTTTTAAAAATGTAAACATTTGATGTTTTTGAAAATAAAAGTTTAGACAAAACACTGGTTAAAAATCTTCATGTTGACCATTTAAGTTACCAATTTAAACACGGGTATAGATGCAAACACTGATGGAACTGATGGAAGCTGGAATAAAATGACAGTTTAATTATTTGACAATATACTTTGCATCTGCTTCACACTAATGGGAGTAAGTAATATTTTGCTTCCCAGGAACTCCCTTCCATGATGCATTAAAGCCATGGCAGCATTTGTCTGAGACTGAAACTGAACTACAGCCTCTCCAATGCATGTGCCATCGCTGTCATACAACAATTGGATATCTTCCTTTTCCAGCTTGTTCTCAGTGAAGAGCCCTTTGATTTGACTCCTCTGCACATTTGCAGGCATATTTCTTACGTACAGGCATCTCCGTTCATTTACATCAACTTTATCACTCTGTATATCTTTATCGTACATTTTCCCAATCTGATGTGGTTTCCAGGCCTGTGTGTTTTGCTTAGTTATTTGGGGGGACTTGATCATTTTTGTCATCTCTTCTTTAGTAATGGGAGTGACCTCAATCACATTGGAGCCCACGTGACAGCCATTGAGATTTACCGCATAGTCGTAATCCTCTTGTTTGTCAAACTTTACAAAAACTTTGTCTGTCCGTTGCCTTTCAGAATCAAGCAGATGAAGAACATTTGAGTGAGCAATATTTGGACATCCAAAAAGTTCTTTTATTTCTGTCTTCACAATACTCACTGGCAGATGACTGACCATGATAATGTACTCCATATCATCTAATGGGTTTGTGGTTTGACAGTTTTTTAATTTTTTGGGTGGTTTTAGCATTGAGTTTATATTGCGCTTTCTAGGCCACTTGGAAACTTCGGAGTAGTTCACAGTATCCTTTAGAGGACCCTGCTCTATTGTTACAGCCTCATGACCACCATCTTTATGTTCTTGTAGCGCATTAACCCACATCTTCTCTGTTGCTGTCCGTACCTCCACACTCTCAGATCTCTGGTTAAAATTCAGTGCTTCTGTAGCATCTTGGAAAGTCTCAAACTTCACCATACAACCACGGTTTACTCCTAAATCTACATTCACTAAAACCTCCTTCACGCTTAGTCCTTGGAAAAAACTGCATACGTCTTGTTTAGTGGTGGTGCAGGGTAGACCAAACACCCTAATAAAGCCAGGGTTGGGTGGACTGGAAAGAGGTGGTTCTGTTGGGGTGTCACATGGGACAGTTTTTTCCTGAGATGAGGTGAGTCCTTGAAGTAAAGTGCAAATGCCAAGAAGAAATGCATTTTTTGAGTCAGGAGTATCCATGTCTCTAGTTTCTTCAGCTCCTGCATCAAGCGGTGTTGTATCAGTCGGTGAAGCATAAGCAGACCTTGGATTAACTGGTTTAATGGGTACAGGTAATGTTCCATCACTTGAGGAATTACGAGCATTTGCCAGATGTTTAGACTTCTTTCTGTTGAGAAATGTGTCCAATTTGTGCTCAACTTCAACCATGCTACTAATCTGCAAGTCCACCTTTGAGTCCTTGAGGAAATGACCACTTTGTTGCATTGCAAGCAAGCAATCTTCCTCTTTGTTAAAAGCAATAAAAGCCTCCCCAAGCGCCCCTCCAATAATAAACACTCCACCTTCTGGTATGTGGATCGCCCCAAAAAAGTCCCGAATATCTTTAGCATTTGCCTTTGTATCCAAACCTCGTAGTTGTAGAATAGTGCTCATTTTACTTATCTGCAAGAGATAAAGCGTGGTAAATACAGTGAGTGTTGGGTGATAGGCAAGAAAAATGTTTTGTTTATGTTTTGTTTTTTTCATTGTAATCATTGTCGAATAACACAATTAATTGTCCAATTTATTTCTGCCCCAAACTGAATTGCAGATCACATGCATTTATCCCCATGGTTTCATATATGATTTTTAGACAAGACAAAAGTCTCGATCTCAATAAAAACTCGCATTCTCATGCATAAACATCTCCAGGTCAAACACGTTACAACATAAAGACTTACATAAGGACCCGGTCTCGAGCCAGACCCAAATAAGGTTTGGATAGAATGAGGAAGTAGAATCTGACAAAGGCCTGGGCTGTGAAAAAACTCAAATATAAATAAAGGTTGTTCCAAGATTAATAATATTCTTGAGTTACATTTTACATGTAACAGACTTACTCGGAGTGTGTTAAATCATAAGATCATCGACGATGACCGCTCATGTGCTGCAGCCGCTTCTTCTTCTTTTTTTTTTTTTTCTTCTTCTACTTCTTTTTCTTCTTCTTCTTCTTCTTCTTGAGGTTTATTGGCGGTTGGCAGACACATGTGGTGCATTACCGCCACCAACTGATATAGAGTGAACTTACTAAGTGACTTACTACTGGTAACCAAAATAAAAAAAATAAACTAAATACTACTAATAACAACAAAAGTGGAAAAATGATAACTGAAGTAAATATTACATAAAATTATGTTAATCAAATTCGTATCCTTAAGGAACTTAAATTCAACTTTGAAACTATAATTTCCCGTTTTCTGTTGGAATAATTCTACAAGATAAAATTTCATTTTATAAGGTTCTTTATTTCTTTCTATTTTAAGGTTAGAAAACTGTATTTTTCCATCGTTCTTAATAGAGAAGTAAAGCAAATAAGATTTCTACCTTGAAAATTCTAAATGGTTGTTTATTTTTGTTTATGTTTGTTTATGATTTCATAAACCCATTAACATTTAGGTCTGCTCCTCAGTTAATCATTGTAATTATATTACGTTAGCTTAATTTTGCCTCCACTTGCCTCCAGCCCAGAATTTTAAACACTGTGACGAGATAAGATTTGAAAGGGTTTATTATTAGAACATATGTATGTGTTATACCGCCTGACCAGAGGGGGCAGCAGTGCACTAACCGCGCCTCGCCTGCTGGAAAACAAGAGGAAGCAGTCTGTTGTTTACCATGGCGACGGGGACGCTACCATCACTTTTACTCTCCTTTTGTTTTGTTTTTATGTTTATTTATTTTCTTAACATTAACGTGAACGCTCAGCAGTACATTATACCGTTTAAAGAGCCTCAAAACTGCGGCACGGAGGAGTTTTATGATATTTCCAGTCTCTCTTGTGCAAGCTGTGGTCCCAACCAGCGCCGCAGTAGCACAGGTTTGTGGATGATGCACTGAAAAGATTTTCACAGTCTATAACTGGGACACCCTGGTTTGTGGTAGTTGGTAATAATAAAACTGTGAAATGTGTAATTAAAGAAAACTGTTATAGACTTGGCCCATTCATGACTTACCTGTGACTCAGTATAGTCACATTTTCTTCTTCATTTTTAAGCAGCTTTTCTGTATTTTACCTGATCAAATGACCATTCAAGTCTCTCTTTACTGTTGGCAGGAATCAGATTAGTCCAGTGTAGGGACAGCTGGGTATAAAAGTGGGACAAATCACTAGTTTTGGATAAATCTGCTGCGACATGGAACACAGCTAGGGCTCAAAACTGGGACTGTCCCAGGTAATTAGGGATGTCACCCTATACACTGTTAAAAGTGTTCAAATTAATATGATACAAAAACTGTAGATGTCACATATGACCAGAACTCAATGTATTGTGTGTGTCCAGCCAAGACCTGAGTTAGGACTAGTGGGGATTAAGACCATGACCACAGTGGTTTTATAGTGATGTTACAAATCAATACTTGTAGGTCTAGTTAGTTTGTTAAATTAAACTAAACATGTATGAAATATAGACTAGGTATCAACTAGGTCAAAATAATTTTTATTTATTCATTTGATATGGATATAGCAATTACATTACATTGGACAAACCAAATGTAAGTGTAGGAAAATTGCTAATTTACAATATCTGTCCTTAGAGGAGGCAAAACTATACATAATATTAAAAAGAGAACCATACACTACTTCTTCAATATATCAGGGCTAAACATGGACTTATCTGTTAGCATGGACCTCTGTATTATTCTGTGCACAGATGATTTTAAGCAATGTGACAATAATAATGACAATCTTTCATAGGTCTTTCTTGCGTCTGCAAAGTTGGATATTTTGCTCTTACCACGGAAAAATCATCTGTTTGTGAAAAGTGTCCTGTAAATAAACCAGTAAGCATACCTTTGATGTACTTAATAATATGAACCGTAAAATATGTGTATATTATTTATTTAAATTCATATGTGTGTTTTCTTGTGGTGCAGGGTGTAACAAAGGATGGGTTTGGCTGTATTCGCTGTCCGGGTGTTCTAAGTGATGAGGGGTTTTGCACGTGCCCAGTGGGGAGTGTCCTTAGTAAGTGCAGAATACATAGTGTACATATACATTTGGTTCATGAGAATTAAACTTCACATTTCTCTGTTTTTGGTTTGTTTTTTGTTGTTTCTTTTTTCAGTTGAGAGAGATCTTAAAGGGAACATCTTAGAGGAAGCCCAGTGCGAGGTGTGTAATGGCAACAAACCAGCCTCTGCAGTCCCAAACATCAATGGAGACAGGTATGAACCATACTTTATGACAACAACAGTGTAGATTTATCTATAAAGTACAGATCCCAACACAATACTAGATCAACATTTCGATCTAGTATTGTGTTTGGGTTGTCTAAATAATTTATGTTGTGCCATCATGTCACTTCTAACTTTGAAAACTTCCTAATTGAATAATTGAATAATACTCACTTTTTGAGACTCACATCCATGGTTAACATAACTATTACTGGTCAATTTCTTCTTAAAAATTTCATGTCACAAGCGATTATTGTAACCGAAAAACTTTAATTAATCTTTTTAGGTGCGAGAGATGTCAGGCCTCTTTCGTTAATACCTCCTGTGCATGTGGTTCTCCTGGTATTCTAGTGAGTGTGGCAAAATACTACTTCTCCAACTACAACTACTGTGTACAACAACAAACTCTACTACTTCGTTATGCTCAAATATTTTTTTTCCGCAGTATGGGGGATTATGTTTTCCACCAGGAAGTCTGCCAACCAAAGTAAATCCAAGTGTGAACTTTGCTCAGTTGGTATGTTTTCCTTTTTCTTTTCTTTTTTTAAATTGAATAGTTGAACTGATGAATGCTGGGTGTTGTGTTTTTCATTGAATTTAGGATTAACTTTATTTTCTTGTGTCTTTTGCAGAAGATTAATGTGTACTCAGCCTGGTTTGACAGAAATCTGTACTCCTCTGCAGCCGCATGCTTGGTAAAGTGGATATGTGTTTCTATTCATTTTCTGTCTATATAACAGTATTTTTAAAAGCCTGCAATAATCTGAGGCATTCTAAGTCATATGGTACATTCTTGCCACAAAATGTAGAAAATACAGAGATATCATTTGGGACTTGTCAGGCTTTTGAAAAAGGAACTTGGTAAAACATGGTAAAAAGCTCCTATAAGTTAATTTAGCATAATATTTAAAATATTTAAAATGTTTGTAATTGTATTGTATTGTAAGTATTTGTGTCTCATTCACATTTGTTTCGTTACTGTTGCAGGTGTTCTCTAACCTGACTGCGTGCCAGGCTCTTGGGAACATGTGTGTGCTGAACATGCACTCTTTCAGTGGTGTGAGCACTGACGCCTGTGGACTCTTCAACACCATCTACAGATTAAAAGCTTCTCTGAGCTCCACACACGACATTTCCTACTGGTAATTATAACAGATTTAAAGATGAAGGGGTGGCTGGGATCCTAAATTAGTTTTGTCAACTCATTTTGTACCTTTTTGTTTAGTAAAACTATTTATGGGTTTCAAGCAATAACCGTCTGTCAACATAGCAAGAAATAATCAATTCAAAATATTACATATTTTTAAAAATTGTTTCAAATCAGTAAGGAATTATTAGCCAGCATCACAATTACAATTTTGTAGATCTTAATTATAAAGCTTATGATAGTGGAAATTATCTTTAAAAATGCTTTTTAGATGCTTTTATAGAAGTTTCTAAAAAAATATGTTTTTATTTACTATTTTCATTCTATCTTTAAATGTGGCATAATTTATTTTTAGGAGAGTCAACTTGCCCTGGCTTTACTATGGAGAAGAGCTGGGACTGGCAGTCAGGGTGCTTCAGACAAATCCTGTGCCTATTGGATTCAGTTTCAGAGGAAAAAATGAAGTAATATGAAGATTGATGACAAAGACTGAACTAAACCTGGTAGTATGTAATTCATATAAATCTTTGGGGGTTTTTTGTTTCTTTTTTACAGTTTACTGCCATTAATCTGGTTGCTGCTGTTTATGATGTGAGAGGAGAGTTTCTTGGATGGGAAAAGATTGGTCCACGTAATCTACAGGTAATGACCAATTAAAGATTGTTTTTAAAATTTACATATAACAACTGATCTGCGGACTTTCCCCTATCTCAGCTTTGTCCAGACACAACTATCAGGCAGGCAGCAGCTTATAATTTTGGGACATCATACGAAGAAAGTGTGAGTATCTCTTCCTTATCAAAATTTGCAATGTTTAGCAAGACTTAACAAAATAGTTGATTTAACCAACAGGAAGTCCAAATATCAAACAGGGAAATAGTCATTGCTCAATAAAAGAAGCGCAGATTCACAGAATACGAGTAAATGGCTATTATTCTTATTATTATGATAAACTGTGCGTCTGCAGTGTACTCTGTCTATCAAAGACCTGCTGATTTCTCATCCGGAGCCACTGTTCTATGATGTCTTCATGGATCTTGGAGGTGAAGAGAGCAAAAAGCTTCTTCCATTACCCACGCTGGTCAACAACCAACAGTACAATGGGAGGTTCATCAACCAAGGTACTTTTTGTTCTCTGTCATACTGTACTGTATAATCACAATACCACATAATGGCAATATTCCAACATTAAACAGAAAGCATAAGGAACTGGTACCTGTCTCGCCGTTTGTTCCTCGTGGATACTTTAAGCGGCCGAGAGAAGACCTTGAGTTCAAATCCTAAAGTGATTCGTGTGATCCAAAGTCTGAAAATAAAGTGAGATTGAATACAACGTAGTGATATATGCAGTGTTTGTGTCTTATGTTTCATTTAATGTGTGTTTTTATTAATTAGGTTTCAGATGGTTCCTCGGACTCAGGAGGGCCAGGTGTTTCCCCCATTGCTTGCAGTGACCTACAACGATGTTCCCGTCACAGATATTAACACACAGAAAGTGACTGTAAGTTTAACACGATCAATATCAACAAATTATTATGAATAAAGTTTAAATGTGAACTATGTATCTTTTCTGCTTGTCTCCGATCTGTAGAGAGGCAAGCTTACGCACAGTATGCAAGATAGCTAAGTTTAATGACATACTAAGGAACATTCTAGGGCAAGAAATTAGATATCCATAGATCTCCAGACACATTACATTGTGGTCCTTTAAAATAGGAGTAGATGATATGACAAAGATTTGACTTCATTTCCAGACCTCCTTTTCCGTGGAGTATGAGATGGAGCAGAGTGAGTCAAACTTAAAAATGAATGTAAGTGAATGTTGGTAAATACTCTAGATCAGATTTTTTTGCTTTGATCTGATGATATGTGATGTTTTTATGCACAGACGGCGCTTGGTGTTTTGGGGGGTGTGGCGGTTTTGTATTCACTGCTAAAAACTGTCAGCTGGAAGAGGAGGATTGCTTCATCGCTCATTGACGCAGAAGTAATCTATTTTGCATTATTCAATTCCTCCTTTAAAAAAAAATTAAATCATTAAATATTTCCTTGTCTTTCTGCAGACTATTTTTAATTTTTTGTTATTCTACGCGGGAGATCTGGCCAACGTTTTCTTCGCTGTCACTGTTGGAACGGCACTTTACTGGCTCATATTTTACAAGGTGAAATGCCAATGTACACTCGTGATATCTGAGCACAGCTGGTCTCCTCGCTGTATCTGTGACTGGTTTGGGAGTGCTGCATGTTATTTTAATTTCTTGAATGGGCAGAACAAACAGACAAGCATAGAAAAAGTTGGCATAGAAAAAGTTAGGTTAATCTGAGCCGAGCCTGCTGGTTGTAAAATAATGATATAAAAACATGCACAGTACTTAAAAATCCTTCAGCTAAAGTAGTCCTGACCAAGCCCGTCTCAGGATCCAGAGATGGGTCCCTGCTTTTGGTCTTTTTTTGCCAAAGGATGGGTCAAATTCTCTATGAGGATAATAAAACATACCATAAAACGAACAAGCATGATACTGGGTTCTGTTTGTCCTGGCCGCAGGTGCAGTGTTAGGGGATTTTAGGCTCTTGGGTCTGGTCACTCCATCTAATTCTCTTCTTTTTGATTTATAACTTCTGTTTTTACTGCATGCTATTTCTACTGCCACTTTCTGAATTTTCCTCTGAACAGACTTTAAAGGCAAGTTCTTTTCTGAGCCTTACTGTACAGCATTGTTTTTTTCACAAGATAAATTGTTGGTGTTTTATTTCTCTTGTGTATTTACTTTATTCAGGCCCAGCAGTTTGTTTCTGTGTTATTACCACTTCCAGCCCAAGAAGAACAGTTTGTCACATACATTGGTTGTGCTTTCGCGCTAAAGGTGAGACAAAAATGTAGACAAAAGATGCACTGATATGAAAAGCAGTCAACACTAAAAGCAATGCATTTTGTAACCAGGGAATCCAGTTTCTTCACAAACTGACCCTTCAGTTGTCTGTGGATATGTTCTTAATCGACTGGGAAAGGCCTCGCAACAAAACCGGCACCAAAACCATTCAAGGTACTCTGGGCTTACTCTTACATTGTGTTTGTCTCTTTTTAACATAATAATAACTTAATTAGACTTAATAAAGCATGCACAAAGACTCATAATCAACAAATAGTTACTAAAGAATGATTCAGGCTTAGTCACTTGTAAATTGTTCATTATGAATCTTTGTTCATGTTTATTAAGGATAATTTACATCGCGTTACTATAAAACGTTGCCAAATATGTTCTTTTACTCCAGCTGGTGGTGAAGTGAAACGTGACCCTGCCCCTGTGAGCATCTGGAGGACTTATTTTGTGGCAAATGAATGGAACGAAATCCAAACTATTCGAAAGATTTGCCCCACATTTCAAATCATGGCTGTGCTATTCTTTCTAGAGGTAAATAATATACAACTTTAAAGGTGCATCATGTAACCTTTAAGGTGGAGTGTACACCACCTGCTTTAGAAAGTTCCACAGTGTGGCATTAAACAACACCGCTCATAGTAAAAATGTATCTTGTTCAAGGTATGTTTGACCAATAAAAAAGATGTTTAATGCCGTACCTTGGAATGTCTTTTGACAAGCAGGTGGCAGGTTTCATTGTGCACCTTTAAATCCTTTTCAAATAATAATGTTATTACTCACACACTACTGTTTCTTCAGGTAGTGGGTTTCTCAAACTTGGCTCTGAGGGACCCGTCACCATTGTTAGAGCGCCTCCCGCAGGCATACACTCCGTCCTACAGCCTGATTCTGCGCTATGGGGTCACTACTGCACTGTGGCTTTGCATTGGGCTGCTGCAAGTGATCTTTTTCACTCTTTTCTATGAGTGCTTTGTTGAGGACAAAATCAGGCAGTTTGTGGATCTCTGCTCCATCAGTAATGTTAGTATAGAGTGATTTCTAGAACTACCAAACATAGCTTTGTTTTAGTGATATGAAAATTGAGATGTTTTCACAACTTTTCTATTTAGATATCTGTGCTGCTCTTATCCCACCGATGTTTTGGGTATTACATTCATGGGCGCTCGGTTCACGGCCACGCTGATACAAACATGGAGGAAATGAACAACAATCTAAAACGTGAAGGGGTATGTACTAGTGCGTGTCTGTGTTATGACCTTTAAACTTTATATCAAACTATCTTTATCTTTTATATTGTAAGGAATCCTTGTGTGGACAAAGGGGTTTGCTTCCCAACACAGACACTCAGACGTTTCAGATCTCTCTCGCGATCCCTTTAAGAAGTCAGTACGACAGAATACGAGAGCCTCTCAACAGGGTGTGTGTCTACATCATCCTCTTTATAATTTACATTTTATATATTTCTTTTTTCATTTTAAATCACTTGTTTCACAGAGGTATAGACCAGCCCGACTGTTAGACACATCTTCTGGGAACCACTTTGAACAGTGCACAAGAGCCTACAACACAATGAATCACTTTCTCGGAGCGGTTATTGACCATGTTAGTAAATCATACATCAAATTGTCTGGACTGCAATGTGCAATAAAAATAATTGTTTGACTAGTTTACTATTAAAAAGTAATTATTGACTTATAAACTACTAAAATCATCATTGAATGAAATAAATGTAATTGCTTTGTCTACCATAGGCCCACCCCGCTTTGGACTACATTGTTAGAGACAAACTAATGCTTGAACGTGTGATCGGGATGGAGTTTCTTGAACCAAATGACAAAAGTATCTTCTACAACGGTAAGATCAAAATGACTTTATTAGTACTCTACAGTTGTTTTGGAAAATTCTATCCATTTGAAAAGCCTGGAGAGTTGATGAAACACACGTAAAGGTTTGTTTCTTTGGTATAGCAGACCCCTCACAGAGTAACATCCCAGAATCTCTGCCTAGTCTACCCCATACTCCCCCCAGAGCATCTGAATAATGGGTATTTATACTAGAATTGCAAAGTAACATACATATCAAAGCAGCGTGACTTTTGTTTCACAGTGAGGAGCTAATCTCCTTAAACAATATAAATTTCCATCACACACATGTTTTTACTGAGCTATGGAGGCACTCAAAAATTAAATCTCCTGAACAGAGTAAAATATATAATAGATTAAAAATATATAAAGCTCCTCTGTGAACCTTTTCTGGTAAAGGGACACCTGCCTGTCTCCATGGAGATGTTATTGCATTGTCTGGAATGTTACTCAGTATGGCATTAAACTTATCTATCTTCATGCAAATAAGCAAACCAGACGCAACAACAGGTCAAGGTCTGGAGACGTGACCCCCACTCACAGTAAGAATACATGTTTGTCATTGTCTTGTTTTTTATTGTGGAACATTCCTGATTTCAAGGGAAAGTAAAGCAATAACATTTCCATGAAGACAGGTAACAGGTAATAGGAGTTTTAAATGCATATTATCCCATCACACCCACTTTTACTACAGACTACTACTCACCCACACTTCCTTGAAACTGTGTTTCCAGTTAAATGGGAATTCCATTCATTTCTATGGAGAACTACAGAAAAGTCTTGTAGATTAAATTTCACAAACTTTATAAACTTGACAAAACTTTAACGTATTTGGAACCCTATGCAATCACTTCATCTTACTGCTAGACCAAAACAGGCCAAGGTGACTGCCTTCTAACTGTCTTCAAAAATAGGAAACTCTGTTGCATGTATATAGTTAAATTATGTGTAATTATTTATGTATCATTTCTTGTTTTTAGATGAGGCCCATTCGTTCAGTAATTTGCTGTTTTATGGAAATGAAGCCACGCTTCTGATCTTCGATACACTGTTCTTCTGTGTGGTGGACCTTGGTTCTCAGAGCTTTGTGCTTGCTGCTGTCCTCACATACTTGCAGCAGATGGTAAGAAGTACAAACCCAACATTTAATAATATTTGTAAAGACATTTGAAAATCTAATAATGTTTTGTTGTGTTTTGTTTTGTTTTTTTCAGATTTTCAGAGTGATTCGCAGTGCTCTTGGAAGAAAGAATCTAGCAAATAAGACACTGGTGGATGAGCGATTTCTCATATAGAGCCTTTTTATAGTTTACTGTAATATTGAATTTGATTTGGGCTGGGTTTTTTGCTTTGTTTTACAGCATTGTAAATATATTTTTGTATGGATGTTGTTTGTATTGTTTTAATATTAAAATTTTGCTTAAATCAAGTCAAGTGCTTTCTTATGTAATTGTAAAAAATACTGTATAGGAGAATTCTAACAGTGGCAAAACTGACTCATGGGCGGCTCTAGTCTTAGAAGCAGAACCAAGCATATATATTTTTAGATAGGAATGGGAATACTGACTTGCATTAGTTATAATATAGTTGTAATAACAGTGTAATAAAGTTTTTAATGTTTTTTTACTTGCATTGCGTGGCTGTACACAATATATTTCCATGTACAGTTGAAGCAGTTAAAGCAAATTAAAAGGCCGTTTGTTTGAGGGGGCGTGGAAACGTGGTGGCGGAGTTACGTGCGCGCGTGTTTGAGCCAATGGGCGCAGACCAGGCTCACCCACGGCTCACCCCGACTCTAAGATCTGCTCTGAAGACATGAACTTTTATAACTTAATGTTCGTCGCGTTAAGGTGAGTAGTACGTACTCATATTATCGGTCCTATGTGCGCGTTTTGGTGTAATATGACTAGGTTTGCGTGTTGATCTGATATTTAAAGGAAACGCCCATGAGAGCAGAGCTTTGGAATGGGGGGGTAATACTACTAGCTTTAGCCTAAATTCGTCTCCTTGGCTCTCAGGGTTTTGGAAATGTTACATAAAAATTTTCACACATGCATATCAGCGTGTTCTTCACAGTTATAGCAGCTCTTTAAACCGTGGTACAGTCTTGCACTGTTGGCTAATTGCCTTGAGGCTGGTCACAGAGAGGTTACCTTGTCACTAGCTGCTAAAGAGCCATGCTAAATGTCAACAAACATGGCAACTTTCTGCAGAGGGGAGAGGATGATTCATATTTCCATCATTGCAGTGGCTCCTCAAAGCCTTGAAACTTGAAATTAGTTAATAGCTTATGTTTTTTGTTTGTATTAAAGAAAGAGCTTTTGTGCTAGATCTCTACTAGCCCAGTTGGCTCATTGACTCTGCTGACACTGATGGTATTTGCAGGTGATCCCTTTGATTATGTAATAATTGGGTCCATCTCAGTAGGTCATGAACTGATGGAGCGTTACTCAAATATAGGACTGAAACTTTAGTCAGAGCTATTTTAGGCTGTCCTGTGGACCACGCTTTATAAAGCTGGACTGGAGAGCAGGGGTCAGGAGACCACTACACTGAGTTCAGAATTGACCTAGTTATGGTGTAAAACCTTATATTAAAATATTTGTATAAACACCTGAATCTTTGGGTTAACACTTATAAGATATTTCACCTTTTAAAGGTACAGAACTACTGTAGGTGTAATGCAAATGTGTTAAAGAAATTCAGTTTTGTTAACTGAACAAAGATTTTTATCAAATAAGTTTCTCAGCTTAACCAAGCTGCTTCTTCAGTTTCTGGGGCACAACTGAGGGATTTCATGAATGGTTAAAATACTTTTTTAATTGATTCAATCAATCAGTTAAATGTATGATAAGTGTGTGATTGCTTTGTGCTGTTTTCAAATGCAAATGATTTACAGTCCATACATAAGAATTGGATACTCAGATGGCATTAGCTTGCTTAGTTAGAACAGAAGTTACTCATTAATCTCATTTCAGTTTGGAACAATGCAATACGAAGTGGTGCTGTTCTTAGCAGCACTGTGGAGTTTCCACTGCCTCAGCATCAGTAGTTTTCCTGCCGGTTTGTTTGCTCACTGTTTGCCTAATGGCCCAAGAGGCCAGTATGACCTCTGTAATGTAGAGCAGTAGAGCAGCTGTATGTTTGTCTTTACATTGTCTGTACGTTCTGTCCACAGTGCACCTTGAGCCATGGTCGTGACGTCTCAGGTCCTCAGGGGTTTACCCCGAGCCAAAGCACTGGCCCCCTGTCTGTTTCCATGCCAACAGCAGGTGTCCCACTTTGGGCCCTCTTCTCGCAAATCACCATGGAGACGTGCCTTGGGCTCCAGGAGTTACCAGACGAGCTCTATGTTGCGCAGTTACATTCTGACCCCTCCTCAGGTCAACTCCATTCTCAAAGCCAACGAGTATAGCTTCAAGGTGTGTGCTGACATGCGAGCTGCAGATTAAAAACACCCTCTGTATGAATTTTAATGTGATATATTATTATTATTATTATTTAGGTTCCAGAGTTTGATGGGAAGAATGTCTCAGCAGTGGCCGGTTTTGAGAGTAACCAGCTCCCAGCAAATGCTCCAATAGAAGACCGCCGCAGTGCAGCCACATGTCTGCAGACACGTGGAATGTTGCTGGGAGTGTTCGATGGTCACGCAGGCTGTGCATGTGCTCAGGTGAAGACACGCTCAGCTCATTCTTGTGTTAACAGTGACACTCTGTGTTGTCTCATATATTTAGCTCAGAGATATTCCTGTCTTCTCCTCTAGGCTCTAAGTGAGCGGTTGTTCTATTACATTGCTGTGTCTCTGCTGTCCCATGACACCCTGTGTGAGCTGGAGTCCGCGGTGGAGGCTGGCCGTGCCCTGAGTCCCATCCTGCAGTGGCACAAACACCCAAATGACTATTTCAGCCGAGAGGCGCAGATGCTGTACTTCAACAGCCTCAGGACATACTGGCAGGAGCTCATAGACCTAACAAAGTAAGCCAAGTTCATACATCTTTTATTTCTATCATCTTATTACAGGTATATAACTTATCTTGTGGGCATTCCACTTAGACAATGTCCAATCTCATCTCATCTCTGAAGATAAACACTTTTGGATATGGTTAGTACTTCCTATCCAATCCAACTTTATTTATATACCACGTATTATAAACAAGACAGTTTCCAAAGTGCTTCACATAGAAATGTAAAACATTTAACTCTAAAGAGACAGCAGAATTATGTCTCAGACAAAACGTACTAATAAAAACAAGACATAAATGAATAATAACAATAAATGATATATACTTGGATGGGAGACAGCTTGGAATATCAGGGGCTATAGAGGCTGTTGTTAGATAAGACAGCTTGGCTAATATGAACATGATTTGTTAGTGATGGTTGAATCCCAGGGCAGTTATGGCTGCAGTTGTAGTTTACCACCGCCAAGTACAGAGAGAATGAATAATGTACTGTAAAGTGCTTGGATGTCTTAAAAAGTGCTGTAAGTCCAATGCAATATTATTTATGTGTATTTCACAGAAACGTATTTATTCTGATTCTGATTAATCTGCAAACTCCAAATGGATATTACGCCGATGAAGGGCGAAAGATTGCGTGATGTTAAGGTTTTGGCAAAAAAAAGTGATGTGTAGATGATTTCATTTATAACATGACTTATTTTGTTTTTTAGTCCAGGGGAGGTCCCAGACACACAGGAGGCTCTGTTAAATGCCTTTAAGAGACTGGACAATGACATGTCATTGGAAGCTCAGGTACGTGTGCTCTGCTCTGTGTAGTACAAACAAAATGACACATCTCACACACACACCACATTTCTCAGAAGATTTGTGGAGCTTCAGAACTGTTCCCCAGCATCAGGAGGTGACACAGGGACTGTTTCAGGTTTATAGATCACCTCTTCTTCCTGCTGCATCTTGAGCCAAATATAAACTTTACGAGGAGCTCTGGTTTCATCCCCTCTGCAGAGAATTTACTGACTAATGGGGGCGGCAGTGACTCTAGTGGATGTTGTTGTTGTATCTTTAGACAAGATCGTTCACCCACAGTGCACAGAATGAATATGATGTGTTAGTGCTGATGGTGCAGCCACACTTCCATCAGTCTACCCCAGGGCAGCTGTGGCTATAACAGGAGCTTACCACCACTGACTATGGAGTGAATGATTAATGCACTGTAAAATGGTTTGAGTGTTTTAGAAAGGCGCTTTGTAAATTCAGTGCATCATCCGGAGTGTATTATGTGCTGCAGGTGGGAGATGCCAATGCCTTCCTGCACTACTGGGTCCTGAGAGTGGCCTTTTCTGGGGCCACGGCCTGTGTGGCTCACATCGATGGACCAGATCTGTACGTACACTATCACATATATTCATTAAAACCCAGGAAATGGATGAATGTTGAGAATATGAGAATATGAGAATATATATGAGAATATGTGTCCTCCCCCTAATGTAGCTGTATAGCCAATTCAAGTGCTATTAACTACACACTATTTTCACAGAATCGAGAACAGTATAATTGATTTAAATAATAATATTTTTACCAATACATATTTTTTTTTAATCACAGATCAGTTTGACTATTCACATGATTCCTACTTTAGTAACATCTACAAAAACATACATTTTAGATATAGACTCATATTGGTTGGTAGATATGTTGCACTTTTTAGTGTATCAACAGCCATGAAAACATTTTTAGCGCTACATTTTATTGAGAATGTGCACGTTTCCTCTTTCAGATTCATAGCCAACTCCGGTGACGCTCGGGCAGTGCTCGGAGTGCAGGAGGACGATGGTACATTCAGTGCTCACAC
>KN513064.1:4129-26344 GCA_000787155.1 Scartelaos histophorus | reverse complement strand
CAATGACCACAACGCTCAAAATGAGAGTGAAGTGGCTCGTATCAGGAGCGAGCATCCTCCGTCAGAAAGAAAGACTGTAATCAGACAGGTACTTTTCAGTTTTCAGCTCTACTATTATTGATTTCTGATTTCTTCTTAAATAGAAGTGGGCATTGTATTGTCTACAAAAAATAACAACATTTATTATTTTTGGAAGGGATCAAAAATACAAAACGCTGTAAAAATACCTTAAATTAATAACAATATACTGTACCTTTGCACTGTCAAAGGTATATTGTTTTTTTTTGCACTTTTTATGTTGTACATTAAGTTCAACCAAAACTTATACAGGCACATTTAAGGTCCTTTCTCATTGCAAAAAATGACCTTATTATCATTGTGAGAAATCCCCCTAGAAATGTAGATATCTATTTTTGTTACATTCTGTTACAAATTGCCTTTATTGTTCTCAGGATCGCCTGCTGGGTCTTCTCATGCCTTTCCGAGCGTTTGGTGATGTAAAGTTCAAATGGAGCATTGAGCTGCAGAAGCGAGTGTTGGAGTCTGGGCCTGACCAGCTTCATGAAAACGAGCACACAAAGTTTATTCCCCCAAACTACCACACGCCCCCGTATCTCACCGCAGAGCCAGAGATCACCTACCACCGGCTGAGGCCACAGGACCGCTTTCTGGTGAGCATTACTTTTTATACATATCACAACCACTACAAAACATATGTGACACCTTGATTGTATTAAATGAAAGATTAAAGTGGGACTAAAAACTTAAACTCTTAAGATCTTAAAAAAGCGTGAGGGAGTAGGAGGAGCGGTATCTGGACGTATAACAGTGTGAGTGGCAGTCACGTGTTTGTATTAAGAAACACCTGGCTGTAATAAGGGCAGTCCTGTGTGATGTCACGTAGTACTTGCGATTGCAGATTGCACACACTCAGGTTTTAATTGTTTTTGAGATAATAATATCCCACTAAACAAAGTAATAATTAGAAAAACATGAAAACCTGTCATATGCTTTTAAAAATATTGTCATTATAACCCCCATATTTATTTCTGCAGGTAATCGGTTCAGACGGACTTTGGGAGACTCTTCACAGACAGGAAGTGGTCCGCATCGTGGGGGAATACCTAACCGGAGTGCATCAGCGTCAGCCTCTCAAGGTGGGGGGCTATAAGGTCACGCTGGGACAGATGCAGGGTCTTCTGGAGGAGAGGAAGGCGCGCATGTCTTCTGCTTTTGAAGACCAGAACTCTGCGACCCACCTGATGCGCCATGCAGTCGGCAACAACGAATTTGGAACAGTGGACCACGAAAGGTTGTCCAAAATGTTGTCTTTACCCGAAGAGCTAGCCCGTATGTACAGAGATGATATTACCATTATAATAGCTCAGTTTAATCCTCATGTAATCGGAGGTCAACGACAAGAGCAGTCTTGAGTAAAAGTTATGTCTGCAAGAGTTAAAATTAGTTGCACTATGTAACTTTTCTGGTGGAGGGATTTAATTTATATCATGTAGTTATTCAATTACAAGTGTTAATATTGTTAAAAATAACCAGGAAAAGCTCCATGACTCCAGAAAAATGTAATGGATCAGAAAAGTTACATAGTGCACCTTTTTAAATTCAGAACTTTTCTTATAATGTGAAGTAATTTCACTTGAGTAGTTTATTATCATGCTACTGTTGAACTTGAATTATGATGATTTATTGATTTATTTTCCAAACTGTTTTTCTCATTTCCAAGCCAAATTGCCAGCCAACTGTGAGGGAGGAAAATTCATGAAGTTTTATAATCTAGGTGTCATAATAGTAAATACAACTACATTTTGAATACATTTTAACTCATGTGGACATATTGATTCTCGGCAGTAAATCTGTTAAAAAAAATATATATATATATACAGTTTGAGTATAACACTATATAACATTATTTATAAAGGGGTTTTTATGTTTGTACAATGCTGTTTATGTGGTTACTGGTCAAATCTTGTTTTTTCGCTAAAATATTTCAAGCATATCTTACTGTTACTCAATGATTTGTGCCAAAAGCGCCATTCTTTTATTTGCAGAATGACTTAAGTATATTCCAAAGAGGCTGCACTCTAAACACTTTTAATGCTACTACTGCAACACCACACTTTGTATTTTAAAATGACAGAGATGTATTTTTAAGTCCCACATTTTATGCCACTTATGTATGGGAGTTTGGGGTTTTTTTTGGTTTGTTTTTTTAATCTCCAAAAGTACTTTATTTTATCTTACAGGTTATTTTAAATGGTTTGCTTTTCACATATATAAGGGAATGTATCTGTGTTTGAGGAAGTGCTGGGCTAAATGTGTGAAGATAAAAAATTGGTTTCCAAAATGTGCCCAAAAAAGGAATCATGTGTTTGATAGTTCTCAACTTTTATGGTTTTATTTTTTTATTAACTGAATGAAGTTGTTTTTTCTTTGTGCAACTAGTATTTATTGTTGTTTCATACATTTACCAAAATTTACCTGTTTTTAACTGGATGTAATTCATGTTATTGCTTTTCCTCTGGATTCTTCAACAGTATGGCATTAAAATTTCCCATTTTTACATCTCAAATACATTGAAAAACATGTGTTCTTTTTGTGAGCAATGTTTCCTCACCGCAGACGTGAATAAATGCAAGTTTAATGCCATACTGTGGAACGTTCCAGGCAAAGAATAGCATCTCCATGAAGACAAGCAGGTGACAAACCCTCAGCCAGAAAAGTTACATTGTGCACCTTTTTAAAAACATTTAACGTTGCATTTATTTGTGTTGTTACAGTTAAAACCTTTTCATTTTTGTTACAGTGAGACGTTATTACCTTCCAGTGAAATATTTGCAATACGTTATACTGTCATGTATACTTATTTATTAAACACTATATAACCTTTGTTCATGTAAGTTTATGTACACTCACTGTTGCTTCATGGGTTTGTTTTTGTAGGGGCTAAATAAATGCTGACTGCACATTTAGTGGTTTTGGTGCTGGTGAGTTTTTTGACCCTCTGAACTCCTACTGTCCTACTGCCCTGTTACTGTTAATGTGGCTCAGGCAATGCAGGAATTTGGCATCACTGGCCGCTAGATGGTGCTAGAGTACATGCTACAGCACACATGTTTTCCAATACATTGCCCTTTTTATGACAGGTCAGTATGACTATTGCCATTATGGAATATATTTCTGTATATTTCTTATATTTCTGAGTCTGTAGTCCACTATTAATACACTTTAACTCATGTTTCTTAATGCAGGCTACAGTATTTATTTTATTTGGAATTTATGACATTCATTTGCTGCATGTGGGTATTTAGTATAAGTGTGCATTGTCTTCCAAATACAACACTTACTCTAAACATCCATTGATTAACTTGCTTAGTTTTTTTGTGCATGTAACACACAACTAAAAACATTAGTTACTTAGATAATTATTGGGTCATCTCATATTTTAGTTATGTGATTTTGACTGGCCATGTAAACATACCCACTGTTTAACCTATTTTCTTAACTTATGTCCATGCGTTAGTCCCTCCCATCTCCCCCTCTCTCTGCAGCCTCGTGTTGTTGTGGAAAGTGTTGCTGGGATACGACTCTGAGGCTGCACAGATTCATAAACATACGGGGGCTTCGTGTGGAGTTTGTCGTTAAAAGTCTGCAGCTTCTTTGACTCCTGCTCACTCTTCTGTCTTTTGGAGACTAGAAACAGACCAAAATGTACACACACGAGCCACTGGCCATTCCATACATACCCAGTATATGTCCCAAACACAGAGGGTGGAGAGGAGAAAGATGGAGATGAAGAAAAAAATTATATAGACTACCAAAGAAAATATTCAAATAAGCTGCAGGTACCTTTTAATTATAATGTATTCTAGTCAAGATAAGTGCTCTTTACATAATGCACCACATAATAAAACCAGCTAAATAAGAAATAAATTGAGACTAATATGTATGTGGTTCAACGCTTGCAAATTTCCCTTCTAACTATATCCTGACTCAGTGTAATCAATAGGGAAAAAGGGTTTTAAAATGGCTTAAAATTCATATGGGAATTCAGATGTTGTACATGGACCACATGAAAAATATGACTAAACTTAAACCTTGAACTAAACTTGGACTAGACCAGTACTATACAAAAAAGCCTACCTAAGTATTAAAACTCTGCAGCTGATGCCATCGTGCTAACTGTAGGCTCTGCTCTGTCTGAAGCTCTGTTGCTCTAGTGAGACTTTAATCTGAGCTTTGTTTTAACCAAATCAAACTCCTAAACTGAACACGCATTTAAATCAATTTTGCATTTTTTAAAGACAATCTTATATATCTTTCTTGACAGTGTTTGCTAATATGTGCCATGGCAACATCTGAATATTTTGTCGGTAGAACAGCCCCAGCATGATGTCACAGCAAAGTATTAATAAATGCATCCTTAGAATTTAGTAAATATAGCCATTGTAGTGAAAGTAGACTACTGTTTTGCCTAAACGTGGCACACGAGACAGAGGCCACAACATGTGGCTCCCAGATTGCACCTTCATGTTTTCGGACTCTTCTCAGTGGGTGCGTTTTGTGCGTCTTTTGTGAAAAATAAATGCCACAATTCCCCATCACGCCCTCCTCTTTTTGACACAATCTGTGGCTTTGTCTCCAACTGTGTGAGATGAGTCAGAGCATCACTCCAGAACCGGACCTTTTCTCAGCAGTGGTAGACACAGAAACAGGCACAAAGTGACACACCGTTTGAACCAATATTCAATGGTCAAATCCAAACATGTTTCAAGGGCCTCAAGTGCATATAGCATCAACCTGCTTCACTAAAAGGTAGTTCATGTAATTATGCGTTCAGATTATGGGCTACTAAAAATTGTGAGTTTTTATGTATTTATTTCCTGGGTGGACATGGGCAGCAGATATGACATAGGTACAAGTTACATTAAATATTCCTAAATTCCTAAAAATATATTTTCCAGCACCATACAACTTGTAAAGTATTCTGCATTTATTACATGTCCAACACAGCTTTGTGATGAGCTTCTTGTTTTTGGGCACTCTGATTACACTTATGTACGTATAGGTTTCCTCCGGGTACTCCGGTTTCCCCCATCACCCAAAAACATGCAACACCCTATGAACAGGGACCATTGACCATCAGTCCCTCCCTCCTGTGGGTTCACCACCTGCAGAGGGGTTCATAGGGTCTGGGTCTGGTGCATAGTGTAATGGGTAGCGTGCTGCCCCCGCGACCCAGCCGGATTAAGCGGGAGAAGATGGATGGATGGATGGACGTATAGGTACAAATGAGCGTTAGAGCATTACCCTTCAATCCCACCTCTGACCTCCCCTTAGGCGCCAATTGGTAGCCAAACAACAATTTGTAAATCTGCCCCAGGGCTGCTGTGACTACTTACATTTTAATATTGCATTGGTAGTTCATGAAACTGTGTATGTGCTTAAGGGCCTATCTTATGCAAAATTGACTCTTGTGAGCTTTAGGCCATGTTAAAATGTCCTCTAAAACATACCTGGAGTTGTGTCTTGTTTCATTGAGTGGTTCTTTATTTTTAGTCTGTCTACATCTCCAAAGCTGAAAATGTGTTGTTCCAAATTGTGACCTGATGAAGAGGTTTTCATGCTACGTACCTTTTATCTTTTGTTTAGGAAAGACTGGAAATTCCGGGTTTAAATCATCTAAATGACTGTAGTGAAGGTGAATAGAGTTTGAAAACATAGTGAGAGAACTAAAGATGCAAGATTTGTGTGTTAAACAGGTGTGAATGAAACAAAACAGAACTGCAGGTATGTTTATGATGCGGAAACAATGTTATAACATAAATCAGACAATAGCCTAATATAGGGCTTTTAAGTGACAATTCTTCTAATCCAAACACATTTCATTATATTGGTGCACTGTAACTTGCATGTGACAAATAATGTAATGTCTTTTTGTAACAACCCTAAAGAGACTTAATGACCAGCATTTCAGGTTCTCAAGCTTTTTTACAAGCTGATTACAAAGTCCATGGCTGGGACGGCGAGGCCAGACTGAACACTGCACACAGGAAGATGAGATGTGATAATTATGTCACCAAACACCCGTTGTGCCATGCATCCGCCATGACACGAACACGCTCCCACTCAAACTCAGCCAAAACAAGTGATCCCAGACGCCTTGTTTATTCGGACAGTGAACAGTGATTTCTCATTACAAAATTATGTAATACACATAATTTGTCACAAGCGACTGACAAACAAAAACAGCAACATAGAACATGCATTTTGACAATCTGTTTGCTATTTTTAAAGTTGAGGTACACAGTGTAAATTTTGTTCTTCCACTTCAGACAGTGTATTATAAAAGCAGAACTACCTTACATAAATCATAGCTACACACTGTCATAATTATATAACATTTTCAACTATTGCAAACTTGTGAGTCAGTGTACAACGACTTAAGATGGCCCTGATTCACTTCTGTCTGAAAAAGGCGTCCTAAAGCTTAAAGCTTTGCATGTGAAAACTGGTGATTTGCCAAATGGTTTGTGTGAGCTAGAAACAAGTTTGATAGATTCAGATCCTTAAGATCAGGTACCTCAGCTTTGAGTTTACAAAAAGTTTAAAGTTTTTGGGGGAACAAAAGCTAAAACATTTGAGGATGCAACACTAAAATAAATTAAGCCAATGAGGGGGGAATGTAAATTATTAAAACTTGGAAACTTGGAAAACAAATCAAAACCTCCTCTTAAAATAAAGTTACTATGAGTGTATCTCCATGAAAAAACAAACAAATATACAAATATGTTTCAGACCCTTTACTTTAAAAAGGTCTGATTTACAATAACAATAGCACTATAGTTACTCGTTTTACATCATGGCGTTCCTTTCGTCTTCGGCATCCAACGTTTCCTTCTTCTTTTTGCCAATGCGTCGGACAACAACCACAAACGCGATAACTGCAAAAATAAAGGCAAAAAAGTTGAATCAAAGAGAAATTACTATAAACTGCTGTGAACTACACAAGATATTTCCTTGTGTAACATTAACATGTAACACTTTTAAACACTGCCTGTCTTTGTGGAGATGCTATTGCTTTGCCTCCAGAGTACGGCATTAAACTTATGAATCTCCATGGTGACAAGCAGGTGATGCACGGGCCAAGCCACAAGTCTGATCTGTGGGGAGGTGAGTTTGGTCAAGAAGTACTAATGTATGTTTTTCCAATGTATTTTTAGTTTCAGTGTAGACATGTATAATTGAATAAATGTAAGAAAGATTTATTTAATGTCACACTGTGGAACATTTCAGGCAAAACGTGGAGACAAGCAGGTGGTAGATTGTTACATCGTTACATCGTTAACTTTTACGATGTTGCTATAATATTTGTTTACTTTCCTTTTCCTCTTTTATTACAGGGGATTTGAAGTAAAATATCTGTCTTGATGTGTACTACAGTTTTAAGGGTAAGGCTAGTTTAAGGCTAGTTTTAAAATTTGTTTGCTTTGTCATCACAAAGCAAAAAATGTTAAAACTAAATTTATTAAAGTATTAAAATATTAAAGTATTAAAAACTCACTGCAGAAGCCGATGACACCAGCGAGGATCCCCACAGTGGCTCCCATTCCCAGTATGATGCTGTGTTTCCCAGGTGGAACATAGCAGTAGCCCAGCTCTGTGCAGTTACACACTTTCACTGGAAACACAAAGGGAAAAGTCAGTAGGTTTGTCACCATAACGGCAATGCACATATTAAATATGACATATTTTTAAATATGTAAGTTTGCAAAATTGCCACAGAGAATGGTGCAATAAATTATAAAATTGTAGATAATTTTATGACACTAATCCCATGATATTTCAAGTATCTTAAATAACATGTGCACTACAGTAAATATGAACCAAAATCATAATTTTAGTATCTATAATGATATTTTAATAATAAGATCCCACTAAAAATATTAAACTTTCCTATTAACTAATTATAAGTTATTATAAATATATATTTGTATATAATATTTTGCTCCACTCACCTTCTAAAGCCTGATTGACACCCATGCCTGCATTGTCCTTAATATTAATGGACAGGGTGAAGGTTTTATCCTCATTTGGATTCTTCTTCAGAGTTAGTTTAGCCGTTGAGCCTAAATCACATACAGAAATATGATAAAAATCAACATTCCTAGTAAAGCTAACTGGAGGCACTGCTCTGTCCAAAGCTCTGTCACTGGTGTGTTGATTTGTGTTTTTCAGTTAGTCTGAAGTCATCATATATACATCATTATGTATCATACTTATCACAACCTCTAAATAAATTGTTGATTAAATAAATGCTGTATATTTTCTTGAGTCTTCAGATCTAAAAACTGTCTGGCTGTGTTTTCAGAAGAGTCAATGTCGACTTAAAGCATAAATTCAGTTGTATTTTTAATGAGTTTTAAACAGTGATTACCATCGACAGTTGTAAGGTCCCAGTTTGGCGACTTCTTGCCGTGTGAAAAGGCAAAAGTGAACGGCTCGGAGTAGGGAGGGGCGTCTGGGTCCTGGGCCTTGACGAGGACTGGAGTTGGTTTGTTGTAGCAAATGAAAGTTTTCTTTTCTGTGATTGTGGGGGAGTGATCATTGACGTCCAACAGTCGCACAGACAACTCACGCTCTGCAGACTTCTCTGGATTTTCTGTGAGAAGAGCACAGTGGGTTTAAAGGTACTATATTGTACTATATTGCACAAAATGGATTCTCGGGACTTTTAACCCATGTTAGAATGTTGTTACCTCCTCCAAAATATATCCAGAGTTGTGTTTTGTTTTTCAACCTCCTCCAAAATATATCCAGAGTTGTGTTTTGTTTCTTTCACACATGTTTGAGTAATCCTACATTATTACTCTGTCTGCATCTCCAAAGCTCCAAATGTTCAGTAAATATTGGCAATTCCAGGGCTGAAATGATCCATATGAGTCTAGTGAAGGTGCAAGGAGCTTAAACACAGTGGAGTACTTCCTGTTTTACTACATCACAAGATGAAAGACGGTGTTTTCCATTTGAGAGAAGAACTCAGGCTATGCAGAGTTTGTGTGAATGAAGCTTAAACACCACTTTGGATATGTTTGTGCTGAAAATTTAACATTATAACATAGAACAGAAAATATATAGGCCCCATATTGCTCCCCTACTGTTATCCCTTAATTGCCAACCCTGTGCCGTCCATGCTGACAAATTAACTTCTGTTTCAAAATACCTTCTCATCTGTATTTACAAAGGGCTCTCTAAATTAAATTGTATTGAATTGGACAGAAAACCAGACATTGTTGTACTCACCCTTCTCAAAGGCAGTGATAGTGACCGAGAACGTCTCCAGTGTTTCTCTGTCCAGTTTTTGTTTGGTCTTTATTTCTCCGGTGGCACTGTCCATCTCCAGCCAGTCCTGAGAATCTCCATCCAACTTAAAACTGCACAAGACACAAGAAAACATGCTCTGTTCAAAATGATTCAGAAACAGATGCAGGGGAAAATTATGAAGGCATAAATCAACTTTTAAAGGGAACACATTATGCATAATCTACTTTTATTTATTTGCATTATTGATGTTCCCTTATCAGTAACTGACTCACAAATGTATTTTGACTAATCCATCCATGTTTGAGTAATCTTGTATTGTCCTGTACCGGGAGTGCTCTCATACAAGTACAATACATCCTTGTACTTGGACCCAAAAATAATGTTTAAAAAAAATAAAAGAAATAAAAGAAAAACAATTAGTTCCTTATAAACTGTTAATGGTTTACTAAGATTGTTAAAAGTGTAGTTAGTACAAAAAGTCAACATTTCTCACAAATGATGGAGAAAAAAACACACCAATCAAATATATATATTTTTTAATGAACCAGTCTGTACCTAATGTCCTTTCCCTCTGGGTCCTTGGCTTCCACTTTGAGCAGGACAGTTCCTTTGGTGACATTTTCAGGGACAGTCACATCCAGGACGTTCAGGCTGAACTCAGGGTCTTCGTCCACATCAGTGATGGAGAGCTGCACAGAGGCCGTGGACTCAGTGCCGTAGTTCAGACCCGGCATCAGAGGCTCCGGGTTACGAGCATCAATCTTCAGATTGTAAGAGGAAGCTGTCTCAAAGTCCAGAGGCTGAGAAAAGAGAAACAAGAAATTACCATTTTAAAATGTCCTATTAACCTTGTTTAGGAGTTTAATAAAATCTCCCGTTAATAATCTTTAGCAAGCTACTCAGAGAAATGGAGCATTGTTAACTTGTTTGTGTGCGTATTATACAACAACAACAACAGCAACAACAAGAACAGTAACAACCAACCTATTTTATATTTGTTTTCTGCATTGAAATTAATAGGAAGGTAAGTGCCAAACAGAAGCCTGGGTAGATTATGTTCCTACATGTAAATACTGCATGTGTAAAAGGAATAGAAACAAGAAAAGACCTTGTGTATTGTTATATAACAGTGTATCGAGCAAGCTGCAAACAACATGTGAATAATAATAATATTACAGTAAAATATAAAATGTAATTCTGTTAGTGGGCAAAAGCATAAAGCCAGTACGTTTTTCATCTAAGAAGCTTCTTCAGTTCTGACAGGTCTCTGATAAAACACTGCTGAAGATAACTACACTGAAACTAGCGCCTCCCAGTCGTTTACAGTATGGAGTATCTGTAATTATCTGAACTGTCGTCTGAGTCACATTTTGTTCAAACTTTAAGGTAGTGTGACATGTGGACCGTACCTGAACGCCCGAAAGTTTACACTGACTGTACCTTCACAATGACCAGTTTTCCAACTCCATTTTCCTCCGTCTCAACACCAAAGATTCCATCATCGTTTCCTTCAGAAATGTGGAACTCGATTTGAGAACTGCCACTTTCTGGCTCATCTGCATCTGTGGCCTTCAGGGTGAGCAGGGTGTGTCCGACAGGTGTGTCCTCTGGCACAGTGTGGCTGCCGTACTGCACAGCCAAGAAGAGTGTGTTAATACAAAAGGTTATTTTAATGCTAATTTAGCTCATATAAAGCAACAGTCCATAATTTTGTGGTGGTGGGAGGGAATATAATGTATGAGAAGTGCTTTATGAATACAGTTTGATTTGAGAGTTTGAAATTAGCTGTTAAAATTATTTTATAGTAGAATCTGTAGTTCAAAATGAAAAACAATATTCTGGATTTTCATTTGGGATGTTTCTTTGAAAATAGATTCAATCCCGCCCACCATCTGAGACAAATTCTAAATTGGCAATGTAACTTATTAGCTAAAATAATATGAAATGGTTTAATAACTCACATCTAGTTTCTCAAACAGTGGCAGCTCATTGTTGACGTCAATGACCTTGATGATGACCTTACACTGTGTGCTGAAAGCTAGAACAGAAAAATGCTTAGTTGGGTTTAATGGGGGAAAGTTGAAAATCTAAAATTTCATATAAAAATATATATACAATTTCAAGTGGCATTTTTAAATTTAAAGTAGAGGCACAAAAAATAAATGTGTCCAAAATATTGAAGATGCACTATGTAATTTTCTAGTCTGCTTCTCCCCATTAAGGTGTTGTTTAAAATGTTCCACAGTGGCATTACATTTATCTCCATGGAGTCAAGTATGTGACACCAGGCTAAAGTAGAGGTCAGATCTGTGGAGAGGTTCCCACTTTCACAGTAAGAATGTTTTAATAAATTCAAGATAGAAGTCTGAAAGTCATACTGCGGCACATTCCAGGCAAAGTAATAACATCTCCATGGAGACAGGAGGTGGCTGACCTCTTTTCATTTTCACTGGTGGACTACTTTAATTTTCAAAGACAAAGACTGCAAAAGGTTTATTTCTATCAATATCTATCCAGATTGATTGATGATTAATGTTTTGTCAGTGATTAGATGCCCTCTTAAATAAAGGTCCTGTATTACTCCAGACTGTGAGCTTTAACCTCAGAACAACTTCACGCTGTTATCTGGAGTTGTGTTTTTTTTTCATTCACGCATGCTTGTTTGAGTAATCCTTTATCAGAAGTCTGTCTATATCTCCAAAGCTCAAAATGCTCCACCTGCTAATGTCATGAAGTGATAATATTCAAGTTAGCAAGTGTTTTGCTTTTACCTTTAGCTCAGTACAGCACACTGTATGTAATAAGAAGCCTTTGAGCATTCATCTGACATATAAATCAAGTTTCACCACAAAATGTCCTTTATGCCTCAGATTCACAGCCCTGTTCTGACGCACTATAGTAGCAGACAGTATATTGTGCGTTGTACCTGGGTCGCTGACTTGCACAGAAAGCTCGTAGCTTTTGGCATCTTGTCTCCTCAGTATCTTCAGGGCTCGTATCTCTCCGGAGGTGGAGTCGATGGAGAAGGCGTCTGAGGGTGGAGGCTGGGACGCAAAAGAGTATGTAATCTGAGCATTCAGGGTCCCCTCCTCATCATCATCATGAGCCAACAACTGCCCAATCAGACTGCCTGCAACACATCAGGGTCAGATTAAGTCAGATTAATAGAAGATTAATAATAACTTTATTATTCCCAGGGGGAAATTTGTCTTCGGCTCACTAATCATAGCTGAAGACACAGTTATGCTCACATCACACATCACACTACAGTCAGATTCAGACAATAATCAGAGCAAATACAAATAGGTCATTGTCCATTGGCACAGCCATAAAGTATCCAAGTTATTGCACCAGCTCCATTGCACAAATATAATACATTAAAAAATAAATAATTATTGTGTCATCTGAAAATGATATGATTTTGTAACCTGACTGTTCCAGCATGGATTTGTGTGAACTAAATAGACAAACTTGATGCAACTTGAGGCACAGCTGTACTGCAGTTTTTGCCTTTAGATAAAATACTGTTGACTCTCACTTGTTGCAATCTATTTATTATGAGGAAGTAAACCATTTCACATGTGCAGGGCTTAGATTCAAGATAAATAGTTTTTGAACAAGATTAGGGCGTCCAGTATCAAATGCAGAACTAAAATCTGCAGATCAGATCTTGCATAAGTGCTGGGAGATTCCATGTGTTGCAGATCAGGTGTGAGAGACTGAAGACTGTGTCAACAGCACTAAGGCCCTGTCTCTATGCAAATGCAATGGGTCAAGATAAGGAGAAACTTCAGATTTCAGTCTGTTGACCTGTGTTTGTCCATTTGGTCATAATACGTCATGTCTATAGTCCTTAGGGCTTTATCTGAGCCTGGACAAGAAGCCTCTGGAATTGGTGCTATTATTGACTTTTTACAAAGATTAGGAAGAGTACAATTTACAATAGAAGACTGGGTACCAAGCCTCAGACAATTCCTGTACACAGCTCTTGATCAAATAAGCAGACAACCCTTCTGGACCAGCAGGTAAATGGGTCACAGTTTGCAAAAAGATTAAAATCATCACAGTATTCAAAATAATCACAATCAAAAATTCAAATAGTATGACAATCATTTTGCTCATTAAATCTTAAAAAGAAGTCATTCAGATCGTCTCATCATTTATATTTATTGACTGTTTCTTGCTCGTTGCCATGTGAGTCACTTTTTCCCCACATCGTTTTATTGTCATGGGACTTACAAGCTCCCTCTAAAGTGACCTTGTGCTTTTCTCTTGCCTGTTTAAGCATTTTATTTTATCTATATATTTTATTGGTAGTTTCTTCCTCTACCATATTTCTATGTATATGTGTTCCTCACTAGACCAACAGTATACGTATCATTTCAGCTTTACTTTTTGGAATAAGAATTCATTCCTAGCAACAAACCAGATAGCAGTAGATCAGAAATGTATTTTTAATACCCAAGTTAAGGTTAAGGTTAGCTTGTTTCCCCATGTCCTCTATATTTAACTTATTCCTCAGTGCCACCAGGGAAATCTGTCAGGACTAGAGGGGACACATCTCCATATCTTAAGCTAGGTTTGGTCAGGACTATCTTATCTGGAGGATTTGACCTTTTGTGAATATTTTGGGATGACGGAGAACATTGGAGCGCCCAAAGGAAATGGATCTAGATACAGGGAGAATCATGCACAGAAAGGTCTGGGTGGCCTGGGAATCAAACCTGGAAACTTCTTGCTGTGTGGCCAACCAAGGAAAAGGCTCGACAGTTGATAAAGATTACATTTCCACAACTTACCAACAGGTTCATTCTCCTGCACTTCAAAAACGTTCTCCTCTTTGTTGCACTGAGGCTGATTGTCGTTCATATCTTCAACAGTAACATGAATCTCCATGGGTGGGTCCAGCTGGTTTCCGTATTGGTCTTCAGCCAAAACTACCAAGATGTACTAAAGGAGAAAACCAGGTTAGTCAAACAAGAGTTAAGTTTGCAGATATTTTCTGTGTGTCGTGTTTTACCATGTCCTTGTCCTCCCGGTCCAGCTCCTCAGTCAGCTCGATGTTTCCATCCTCAGAGATCGTGAAGGGGAATTTCAGCTCCCGTTCTTTCTGCACCAGTCGGTACACTGCATTTGGATCATTGGATTGAACCTGTAATGAAAGATGAAATGTAGATTAGCATGGGTGAATCTGAAAGAATTTTAGTTTTAAAGGTTTGGAAACTACCATGTAAAGGGTAACTTTGTAGTTATTCTGAGGAGGAACATGAGGAAGAACATGAGGAGGAGGAACATGAGGAGGAACATGAGGAAGAACATGAGGAAGAAGATGAGAAAGAACATGAGGAGGAACATGAGGAGGAACATGAGGAAGAACATGAGGAGGAACATGAGGAGGAACATGAGGAGGAATGTGAGGAAGAACATGAGGAGGAACATGAGGAAGAACATGAGGAGAAACGTGAGGAAGAATGTTTCTCCTCCGGCTGATCGACCCAACAGCTGCAAGGATCAGGTCAAAGGTCACAGGAAGAGCCAGGAAAGAACCTGGAAAAGTCACACAGAGAGACCTGGAACATCCATCAGGACTAAACCAGTATTTAGTGTTTTTTCATTTATTCATTACAATATAAACCAAAAATAAAGGAAGTGAATGTTGCAATTGAATCAGACATTTCAGCCAATAAAACTCTACTAAACTATAGGTACTCCATATAACTTTTATGGTAGAACGTCCAGCACAGGCTTGTCTCCATGGAGATATGTACGTTTAATATCACACTGTTGAACATGTTGAACATCCTGGCAAATGAAAAACATCTCCATGAGGACAAGCAGGTGGAGCACCCTTCACCCATCTCCATGACACGTCAATATGAGTCCTTACCTTTGCGATGATGTGTGGATAGGACACCTTTAGATGCTCTTTGATGGTAATGGGTCCAGGGTTGATCCAGAGGTTTTGCTTGACAACAACATTGACGTAGGTGCTTCCACTGAGAGCGTTTGGAGACTCTCCTCCCAAATCCTGAACACGAATGATCAGAGTGTAGTCAGGGTCATCCATAGGGTCAATGTTTCGCCTCCTGATCTCTGCAGTGAGAGACAATTTGTGTTAAACAATATACAGTTTTATGTACCATAAACCCACTGGATCCACAGTTTACAGTTTTACATCTAAGAAATGTAATGAGACAGTAACAGTATATAAATATATTTTGTTATTGTGACCTAGCTGTGTGCAGACCTGCTCTCTCCACACAGGTGAAAAAAGGGTTCTCCTCATACGGGATGGTCTGCACTGGAGAACAGAAGTGGTCAAACTTTGTCTTCAAGGCCTCGAGGGTCTGGTCCTCTCCTCTGCTGTACCTGATGCCCTCCCGTGCCTTCAGCAGCTGAGCCCCTAGAATAGCAAAAGCTTCAGTTACCACACAAACACATTACAACAAGGATTACCCTACAAAAGACAAATTACTGAAATTAAACAAATTTAAATATTTCAACTTTACAAAATTACAGTGGAATTACATATTTTCTTAATTATTTTCTACAAACTATTTTGTGCAATGTAGAGGTCATGTCAGATTTATTGATCTCGGGTTCTTCAAGAAGAAGAAGAAGAAGAAGAAGGTTTAGTTTTGTTTTTTTTTAATCTGCCCTTTCATTTTCTTTAATTATATTCTTTAAATAAAAAAAAATCCTGAGAATCCTGTCGAAGACACAAGTTGATTCACGTGTTTGGAGCTCAGCAAACATCACGAGACACATTTTGTCAATCTGTCAACAATCAGGCTTAATCTTGACCTCACAGCTCAAGCGTCGTTTAATCAGGTTTTACACGGACTCTGTGCAGCCATGTTACACACAGACATGGAGAGATTACAGACATCGCCCGTGTCCTTCAAAAACCCTGTGGGCTCAGTGGTAGACAGGATTCTTTTCTCTAACATGAACATTTATGAGTATGTGAGTTAACATTTGACAAAAATGGTCTGATACTCCCTATCCTCAGAAATGATGTATTTGTTTGTGTATTGGAAATACAAGAGACAATGACAGGCTTTTATAAAACTGCATAGCCAGTAAAATGTTTAATGTTTAAATAAAGAGTTAAGTGTAAAGAGTTCAGTGTCTGGCTTCTCTGTGCACCATCAGTATCTTTGAGCAATACCTTCTGGGGTGGTGGAGATCTCCCCGGTGGCTGCATCAATTTGAAACAGAGCTTTGTTGTCTTTGGTGGGGATCTGGCGCACTAAACTGTATTTCAGATGAGCATTGGGAGAAGCTGGGTCATCCAGATCAGAGGCAAAGACACGGGTGAATGGGACACCTGGAATGCAATAACAAGTCATAAACAACTGTACACAGCTTCAAAAACATCCAACTATTATTATTACTACTATTACTATTGCCATTTATTTATGGATCCCACTTGGACAACTGTGTAATCCCTACACAGACAATACAACATCTTCAAAGGCAATTAAATAAAATACAAAAATGTACAAATGAGTGTGAATTGGAAAAGGGGACAAAAATATTTGTCACACATACTTAAACTTCAGCTAATGTAATCAAGTTTGCAAATGTCTCAATAAAAAGTAAATTAAGATACAACCAATAGAGAAGAGATGCATACAAACACATATTAATTAGAAGATAATCTCTAATTTAAACAGAAATAATAATATTATGTGTTATGTGTATTATGTGTATGCGTAATAATATGTGTTTTTGATTTTCTTAATGTTTTCTGTAATGTCATTTTCTTACCCGCTGGAGTGTTTTCGAGGACCACTGCTGCGTATTCAGCAGAGTTGAATGTTGGAGCGTGGTTGTTGATGTCCAACACGTTTATGGTCACATAAATGGGGCCCTCGACCACACTGTCACCTTCCAAAGCTTCTACCTGGATTTCACCAGATAAAATGTATAAATAAATATATAATATTTAAAGATATTACAATAACAACTGAGCCTGGGCTGCCAGTGTTTCTTATTCTTACTCTATGAGCCTCCACTCACTGAGCTGCAGAGGCTGGGGTTTAAGTAGTGAGGATTCAGATCAGAGAGAGTCATTTTAGGTTTAAACCAAGTAGATTTAGACATTGGAACTGGCAACCCTTTATGAGAGTCTCATTTTGAGTGAATAATTGTCTTGAGAATCAATACACCAAATTATGACATAAAGCACTTGGACGTCATATCCACATTTTTGTAATTAAGAGTCAATTAATATTACAATTATCAATAAGTGAGTGGTATATTTGATTTTAACATGTCCACCTCATATCTGGAGACTCAGATGTGTCATGTTTATGGAATTTAAAATGTCAATCTTACACACAGTTCCTTTAAATCTAGATTGGACTGGTTAAGGAAAAATGTTCTTGCGCCTTACCCCAATAATGTAGTGATTGTTTGCAGACCAGTCGAGGGGTTGCTGCAGGTACAGCCAGCCGTCCTGAGAGATCTTCACATCTTCACTGCCTTCTCCACTCAGACGAAAAGAATTGACTCCTGGATGTGTTACCTCGAACTGCGATAGGCAGAAAAACACCGTACTATATATGATACCACATCGGAGCAGAGTGTGTTACACATTGTTACACCTGTCATCAGAGGTATAATACTCCCTACAACAGTATAGCCAGACTAGACATGACCTAAATGCACAATACTATCACAATGTCTCTTCTTACAACTCAGTTTACTTCAGTTTATCTTCCAACAAGCGACATATTATAAGCAACATTTTCATAATAAATAATGAAACAATAATTCATAATATAGAAAGTACTGACTGGATATTCACCGTAAACCCTGTTTAGATAAAGATATAGACAGACTGTAGGCTCTAGCTCTGTAACTTAAGTTAGACTTTAATTTGAGCTTTATTTTAACAAAATCTAACCATAAATAACTGGCTTAGCTGTTACAGGTGAATTGATAACTAACTGAGTTAGATTTTTACTGTTAAACAAGTCCCTCTCAGATAATTGTCGTTGAAAATTAAACATCTAAACAGGACAGTGAATTAATTACAGTTTCCTGAAAATATGTTGTTTTGTTTTCTAATAATTTAAAAAACTAGTCAGACTGTGTTTGTGAATATACTCATTGTTAACCATAGACATCCATGTAGCCCCTCTCCAGCATGATGTCACTGCACAGTATGGGACTCTCACCTTATAAATGCCAAAGGGTACGGGCGTGGCCTCAGGAACGTCCAGTTCAGTGTTCTCAAATGGTCCCGTTTTGTCCTGGAGCCCCTCCCCTGCAGCCTGCCCACACACACAGCTCAGTCATACACAGTACAGCACAGTACAGGAATGATAAATCATTTCCACTTTTGGCTGAGCGACTGACAGTAGCAGTTATTTATTGAACTCAAATACATGAGAAGTGTTGAAAGTTACATTCAGAGAGATCAAAGTCTACACAGCTGACAGGACACGACCCCTTTGTCACCCTTTGCAAAATGATCAGACCCACCGGTAAAAGGGCTGGGAAATATGTGAATATATATATCAATTAACATAATTGTTTTTAATTATATTTTGCTTAATTAAAAATGGCTTACAATATTGATTTTCAACATAAACAATACAGCCTTTTAATAATTGGCATTTAAAAAAATTCTCCAGTAGCAAACTACCTGCTTTAACTGACTGAATCAGAAGTAGTTCTCTCCACTGAAACTGGAGCCGTCTCTATAACAATGATGTATACAACAGTCTAATCTCTCTAAGATCACACGTGCAAATCCACATATACAACTACGATCCTATTATCAATATATCTCTAATCCAGGCCATATACTTACAACACTGAAGAGGAGAGGAAGTAACAACAAGTGGACTTTGGGTGTCATCTTTGCTCTAAAAGAAAATACAAAAGTGACAATTAGGTGAGACGATTCAGAGGTTTTGTACAGGGAAAGTTCTTGTACTTTCACCCCAAAGTGATTGACGATCACACAAAAATCTTTAAGCCCTTTACCCACTTTCTGTTTGTCCTTGTCCAGGTGAATGAGAACATTTAAAAAACCATGAGTGACTCCACCTATTACTAGAAACCGAAACCCACAATAAGACAAACTGTACTAGGACAAACAATATTATAGCCCCACAAAATATATATATATATATCTGTAAATTGTATGAGATGTATAATATCATCAAACTTACTTTTAAAAAATGCTCTAAAACCACTTAGAGACCCAGTTTATGACAAATTTGATTGAAGAACACATTAATTAAGGTTTCCAATGCTCTAAATGGACCCACTGGAGTTTGAAATAAACCTTGATTGATTAAGATGTTGGGGTTAGAAGTTATATGATAATACTTAAATAGTTACTAAGCCTGAATCTTGAATAATAAATGATTTGTAAATTTATGAATGAAGTCTTTGTTCTTGATTTATTAAAGCTAATTATTATAAAGTGTTGCATTGACAAGAGTTTCCAAAATAAGTTAAAATGTAAGATTTGATGAGACAATTAATCAAGAGAAGATGACATCCTATAAAACTGCTTGTAATTTTTCTGTTTAGTATTTCGTGTAGTCATTTGCCTCAATCTCAGACTCCAACTATAAGAGTGAAGGTGACATTGAGTGAAGGCTAATGACCTTTCTGAAGTCCTGCTCGCCTTAAAGATTTGACTCACTCCTAAGAACATAACAGACTCACAGATACAACACTTCAAATTAATCCTATTTTTGGAAAGAAAAATAATCACAAACATGACATTTTAAGTTCTCATAACCTTAAGACATAACATGAATTTAACGAACGTGTCCAAATACACTCAGACTTTGAAATGACATGTTATCAGAGTTAGATTTATGCCTACAGTCGCATATACAAGCAGCTGAAACATATAGGAAACAGTGTGTCCCTATACGTGTGAACACCTGATACTAGGCCCAAAGTCAAGTCAAGATCACAAGCACTTAGCGAGTTATCAGATAAAGATAAAACACGTATGGCACTGTTACTGTAAGCAACACAACCGCATGGTGAGTACACAAAACCCACGGTAAAAACTAACATTGAATTAAAAAGACAGAAGCGAAACAGCAGAGAGGGCTGAGGGATCCTTACCTTGCTGAAGAAATCGAGCAAGTCACTCCTCAGAGTCCAGAGCGATCAGAGCCAGCTTCATCCGTGTTTGGTCAAACGTTAACCAGGCCCTAACCTGCAGTTTTATTGTATCTAATCATTGTCTAATCACCCTGCCCTTGTACATGCAGCCAATGGGAGCAATAGAAAGTCAGACAATACAGCAATTTGTACTGTGCCAAATCTCAAAATAGAAGGTTTAAAATTGAGAAAGGTCACTGAAAATACAGTCATTTAAAGTCCAACATTACACAAAATTGACTCTTTGTGAGCTTTAAGTCTTGTTTTAATGTTATCACATCATCCATGGCTGAGTTTTGTTTCATTCACACATTTTTGAGTTAACCTGAAAGAAAACAGATTAGAGGCCCTTGACATAGTTACTCAGCCTGATTCATTCTCAATAATCTACTTGTTCTAAATCTTGTCTCTAAATTAAGGTTTTCTAAGGGTATAATTCTATGGGTTATCCTGTGTGTTTCTGACAGTTCCATAATTATTCTATAGTTATGAAGTGTTATCTAGTTTCGGTACAACATGATCAGAAATCCAAACATGTTGAACCTTATTAGGAATTTGTCCAAAAATGTGTCATATTTATGTCCTTGAGTTGACAGTCGTGTGTGTTTGAATAATCACTGTTTAATACAAATATTTGACCTTGGTAGCACTTCTGGCTGCAGAGAAGACATTTTACTTTATGCCAGTTTTTGTTTCATGTGAATTTACCCCTGGGCTATGCCTGTTCTCTGCCTCAATATTAATTTCTTGCTCTTTAGAATGCAGTGTTGTGTCGTAAAAGGCGATGTACTTCAAACAAAATGTTCACACTAAGTACCATTGGGAAATATTTGGTGTTCCGAGTACTGCCAAATCAGACTGAAACTGGTGTAAAATTGGACAAAACAAGTTCTGAGGACTAAAGAACACATATTGTGCTTAAGGTGCTATATAATTATAAATTATAATGATAAATTATAATGATATAGCAAATTATAATTGATAATCTACAACACCCATTGATGTGATCGTTTGCACATTTTAAATCACAATATTCACCTAAAACAACTTAATAAAAGAAAAAAGTCTGATGACTTCCATGTTAGAAAACTGCAGTGCCCAGTGGGAGCTGATGTTGCCGTAAATGTCACAAAAATATATTCATCATCACTATCAATGGTACATGTGCCACAGGTTGACAAACACTGAAGTATAACAACCACCTGGAGGCACATGCAGGGCCAAGTGTCCACATGTGCATGTAAGAATAAAACAGAACGCACAATCCAAGACCATGTCACTGGCTAAATGCACATTTCCATGATTAAGCTTCTAATTTGATCTCAGACTTTGACCTTTGACCCTTCTACCCATTTCCTTTAGATTTTTTATTAGTAGTGGAGTGTGATAAGGAGCTGTCTCTAAACAATACAGTTCACAGTGACAGTCCAGCGCCTCGTACTGAGGCAGAGCTGAGGGTCACTCAGCTGGTCAAGGCTCAAACAATACAAGTCATAAATAGTTAGAAAAAGTCAGTAAACAGAGCGACATGGGAATGATGGTGCTGTCCATTTTGTGGTGTAGACAGCCTGGATTTGAGTCACCCTCACACCTACAGTTTTTGTGAAATCTCTGACTGAAGTGTTGGATCTGGAGGCATCTGAATGAATGAATTTATATGAATATGGTTATCGGCAAAAAATGTGTAAGCAGAATCTGCCTACACTACACACACACACACACATGCAC
>JACN01010887.1:0-45286 GCA_000787155.1 Scartelaos histophorus | reverse complement strand
TGTTTTCAATTTGAGAGAAGAACTCAACTAGGTCTAGGTTTTAGCGTTGTAGGATAGCTATATTTTCACTACCAAATAAAAACACATATTAAAACACTGTCTGTCCCTTTCATTATACTGTGCATCTTTTGCCTGAATCTTCGCTCCCCAATCCCTAAGATCTGAACAGACCAAGCAGAACTAATCTCCCTCCAAACTTTCCCTCCGCAGTCTTTGGACAAGTCAGGCGAAATTTGGGCCGTTTGACTCACAAAACACAGCTGCTCATCTGAAAGACCAATTCCCCCGACGGCCTATTTATTATTCATCCTTAAATTCTTAAAAAACAGAAGAGAGGAGATCCTGGAAGTTTTAAAAAGACACGAGCGAAGTTGTGAACAAAAAAGACAGGACGAGCATACAAACAGGGAGGAGGGGGCAGCGGGACAGGGCGCCAGGGCTCTTTGTGACGCTATAAGCAAAATTTGGGGTTTAATTAGCTCAAGAGTCAAGCAATTGGGCTAAATGAGGCCGGGACTGGCGGAGAATAATAATCAAAGACATGGAGTCAGTGAGTTGAATAATGAGTCTGGCAATGGTTGGGAGCGTACATCTGGAGCGAAAGATTATGAAAGAAAATGACGAAAAAAGGATGAAAATTGTACATGATTCACTGGGACAAGGAAGTGGTCCAATGTCCTCTGGTCTTCAGTTCACAACTTTGACTTATGACGCACGTATTGTGTAAAAGTTGGACGATTGACGATTCTAATTTGGAAACTATGGGCTGCTCGATATTGGAAGATTTAGCGATATGGCTGTAATATGGTAATATCTGAATATGCTTTTTGACACGCTTTCATTTTTGACTGAAACTGAACTTAACAGAGACAAAACCAAGACTAAATCAAGATATTAGTTTGATTTAAAGGGCCTATATTACGCAAAAAATGACTTTTGTGAGCTTTAAGGCATGTTAGAATGTTATTCCCTCCTAAAAAACATACCCAGAGTTGTGTTTTGTTTCATTCACACGTTTGAGTAACACTTTATTATTAGTTATTAGCTCAAAATACACTGTTCCACCTTGTGATGTCATGAATTGGTAGTTTTCAAGTAACAACTGCAACCTTTTAACTTTTGTACAGTAGAGTAGAAATCTGAAATCCAGATTTTTGAAACAATTCTTGTGAAAGTGTAGAGTTTAAAAGCATATTGGAGCACTTCCTGTATTACCACATGACATCACAAGGTGGAACACAGTGTTGCTCCAGTTTTTGATGAGGAAACAACAGTATAACATAGATCAGAAAACAGGGAATATAAACTATAGAAAAACATGGCGGGCAGATGGGCTCGCCTCTCCACAGATCTGGTAATGTCTGTGTTATGGAGATATGTAAGGTCAATTCCCTTTAAGGCAATACATTTTTTCATTCAATCATGCACTCATTTTAATGCCATACTGCGGAACATCCCAAGATAAGCAAAACAAGTCTTTAGTGGTAAGCAGGAAGCAGATCCTCCATTAGATTTATTATTATTATTTCATCACCTTCCTAAAATAATCACCTAAGTCACTTTTTGCCTAAGTTTACTTTGCCATAATTTATGCCATAATTTAAATTTTGGGGGGAGTTTTTTGTGTTTCCTGAAAAACCTGAAAAATGACTTATGCAATTATTTTAGGTAGGTGTCGATTTTTATCTTAACATGCTGTTGAATGTAATTTTTTGGAATTACTTCAAGACCTTCATTATTAGGGCTGCATCTGTTGGTGTAGTGTGAAATACCAAAATACAAAAACAGAGCACAACTGGTAAATTTAAAGAGCCATTTTACACTATTTTCTGGTCTGTTGTAATGACATTTCTTCATCAAAAATATCCGGAGTTGTTTTATTTCATTCCCACATTTTAACTCACAAATACTGCATATTTAGGTTCTTCTCTCAAGCAGAAAACACTGTTCTACCTTGTGATGTCATGCGGTGATACAGGAAGTACTCCACTGTGTTTCTAAACTCCATGCACCTTTGCTTGAATTATTTCGATGATTTCAGCACTGGAATTCCCAATTTCTACTAAACAAAATGTAAAAGCCTAACTTGAAAACTGCTGCTTCATGACATCACAAGGTGGAACAGAGCATTTTGAGCTTTGGAGACGTAGATAGAATAATAATAAAGGGTTATTCAAACGTGTGGATGATACAAAACACAACTCCAGGTTTGTTTTTGAGGCCATTTTTGAGAACATTCTAACAGTTTTGTAGGACCTTAAAGTTAAACATTTCTGGTATTATCGGGTGGAGCTTTATTCCAGTTGGACTTCACTCTGTAGAGGGAAACTAAAAATACAAGATTACTGAAACAAAACTGGCAAAGTCAAAGAGTCAATTTAGTATAAAATAGGTCCTATAGAAGTGCAGTCTCAACGTGCAAAAATGTAAATGCAAAAGTTCTTTCTTGCGTTTTAAGGCCACCTCATCACAGCCCTGTCAGTCTCTCGAGCTCTGAGCCGAAACTCCACGAAGCAGCACTTTTCACTTTCCTTCTGACCTTGACCGTTTGACTGAGGCTCCTTCTGCATTTTAATTTCCACAACCTTACCAGACTATGGCCCAGCGGCGTGTTTTAGCCTGGAGTGATGAAGGAAACCATAGCAAAAGTGAAGTTCTGTTACCATTTTGTCCACTGTAGCTTCTCCTGTCAGGGTTCATTACAAACCCAGTGTCTTCTGCTGTTAAATGGCATATTACTCTATTTTCTGATCTATTTTATCAAGTTTTTTTCGTCCTTGAACATATCCGGAGTTGTGTTTTGTTTCATTCACACATTTTTAAAGAGTCTGTCAGAAGCTTTTCTCCATAGAGATGTTACTGCGTTGTCTGGAATTTTTTCGATGTATGATATTGAACCTTTCTATCATCATGAAGACCAAACCAGACCAAGTTGCAGGTCAGATCTGTGGAGAGGCGACCCTGCTCACAGTCAGAATCTCTTTTTTCTAGGTATTTTTGAGCTATAAAATTGCATAAATGTAAAGTAGAGCTGTTTAACTGTGGAACATTCCAGGCAGAGCGTTGGTGATGGACCCCAAAACCAAAAAAAAAGTCACATAATGCACCTTCAGCGAACATGGAAAACACCCTGATCCACCTTGTCATGTCCAAAATTGCTCCACTGTGTTTTTAAACTCCATACACCTTCACAAGAATCATTTGGATCATTTCAGCCCTGGAATCTCTATTGAACTAAAGGTAAACGTTGCTATTAACTTAAACTGCCACTTCATGACATCACAAGGTGGAACTGAGCATTTTGAGCTATGGAGACATGGACAAACTAATAAAAAAAAATATTCAAACATGTGAATGAAACAAAACCAACTCTGAGTATGTTTTGGATGAGGTAACAGCATTATAATGTGACTTAAAACTTGCAAAGGGCCAATTTTGTCTATATTAAACTGATTAATCGTCAGTGGTGTCTTGAGTGACCAAAATTTGTAGTTGTAACTAACTTTTATTTACATTATAAGGATTTACATAGAACAGCCGCAAAAAGAAGAGGTTAGTGAGTGTGGGATTTAGCTGAGTATTTGGTATTTCATGTTAAAAGAATGATTTAAACTTCATGATGCACAAGTTTAATCTGTTTTTAAGGGTTAGGGTTAAATACATTGTTTCCTAGTGTGTTCTTATGCTATTGTAGTTTTGTGAATACAGACAGATACATAAGATCTTTTGCCACGCCCCCTTTTTAGCCGCCTAATCGATCAGCGGCTCATGTCTTTAGTTGACCATGGCCACGTCCCATTTCTATTTTTCACTCATTGATTCTCCTGTTATGTTATTCAGTTCCCTATGATGTTTTGACTCCGCTGTTTCCTCATAACCAGCCATATTTGTTTGGATACAGATGGATCATGCCTCTCCCTGATTGGCTAATGCACCTGTCAGTCAGACTTGCATTTTTATGAAGTGTTAAAATGGGAAAAAAAGTGTATTCTGGATCTCATTGCATTATTTGACTTTTTAATCACTATTTGTATATACTGTAGATCGCATCGGTTTATGCAGTTTGTTTTTCATATTGTGTATGTGTCATGGACAGCCGATGGAAATGAGCTTGTACATAGCATCTCTTCAATGCTTTTTGATAAATCCTTGTGTAAATAACTCAGCTAAAAGTGCAAAATGCTGCCACAAAATTGAGTAACACTTTATTATTAGTGTGTCCACATGTCCCAAGCTCAAAATGCTCTTTTTCCATTTCATGATGTGGTAGTTTTCAAGTTAACAGCTGCTTTTTTTATCATTTGTTAAGCAAAAATTGACAATTCCAGGACTGAATTTATCCAGATGATTCTAGTGAAGGTGTATGGAGTTTAAAAACACAGTGGAGCACCAGTAAATAGCTAATATGGGCCCTTTAAGGAGCTGTTTGGTCGAATTATAACTGAATATTTTAATAAAAAGATAAAAAAATAAAAATAAAAAAAAGTAGAAGTGTTTACTACTGTTACCTTTTTTATTTTAATTTGATTTTTTTTAATAAATAAAGAATCCGCAGTCATCAATCCAACTTCATCAACATCAATCCACTAATCTAACTTTGATTACATAACCACTCCGAATTTTATACTGAAGACGTGAGAAGTATCCGTCATGTTGGAAATTGGCTTTGGAAAAGAAAACAAATTAAGCGCGCAAACTGTGTAATTACAGCGACGAGATTTGTGCGTTAAAGATGCGCGAACGAAAAACAAAACACAACTCCGGGTCTGTTTGCGACGAGGAAACATTAGAAAGTAGCTCAGAAAATAGCGCAACATGGGCCTTTTAAATGTGACTTTTATTTCCCAATGTGCTCATATTTTTTGTATTTTAAACGACAATGAATTTATAAATCCTCCTCGCGTAAGGTAGCGAGGAGGCTGAGGGGGCGGAGACTGTAGCCAAGGTTACCGCAGGTCCAAAAGAGCCATAACTATAACGTCGTAAGGAGAAAAGTAATAAAAAGTGTAGCATGTGGCGTTAAGATTCTGAGAGGGAGCTGGCAATTCCCACACGGGCTGTTGGTATTAAATTTAACATCTTTTAAAATATGAATGCGCCGTTATTGGTTTTGTTCCCCCCGCTTGAGAAGTGAAGGCTTTATTTGATCGTAGAGAGAAAATCTATTACCGACAATTATCTGGCACACTTGGAGTTTTGCTTGGAAACGTGAAGCAATGGTGTATTATCACTCCAGGCAGCTCACGGAGAGATGGCATTAAACAAGACTAGTGAGCTAAAACACGGCAGATATTATACAGATATGTTTTGGTAAGTATAAGGAGTCAATTTGGGCTGGTATAATTACACAGTTTGCGCGCTTAATTTGTTTTCATTTCCAAAGTCAGTTTCCAACGTGACGAATACTTCTCACGCGTTTGTCATTATAAACTCTGACATGGTTGTGTGATCAAAGTTTGATTAGAGAAGTTGAATTTATGTGGTGGTTTGACATTTTTAACCCTACATGAACGTCACGGCGCCTGAAATGAAGCTATATTATACAAAATTGACTTTTTCTTGGAGCTTTCCACCATAATATAACGTTCTAAAACATGCCTGGAGTCCTGTTTATGTCACTCATGGATGTTTGAGTAATTTGGAGGTTTCTCCCGGACACTATTTGCTCATGGTTTCCTCATTTTTCCTTACAATTTACCTTTGCAAGTCTGATACAATATAATACAATTTCACAATCTATGGAAGCTCTGAGCGGCAATAAATAAATACAAAAGAGGCACGTCATTTGGACTCTATTTTGTAAGGTTTTTTGTCTGTTTTTTGTTTTGTTTTTTTGTAGCAATAAAAAAAAAATAATACATTAAAAAAAGTGCAAGAAAATAGAGCCCTCTATTATTTTTATATATTTGCTTGCTACTCAGCGCTTCCATACAAACTTGATGCATTTAAATATGTTGTTTACAAAATACAGTATTAATATATGTGTTAGCAAAAAAAAGGGGGAGATAGGGGCTCATGCTCTTCTCTGTGGAAATGTTGTTGCTTTATCTGGAATGTTTGTAATATGAATTAAGTAATAATAAAATATTAAGTGCTAACTATACAAAGCAGTCATATTTAAAAAGTCAATATTATGCTATTTTCTGATTTACTGTATGTTATAATGTGGTTTCCTCATCAAAAACATATAAGGAGCTGTTTAACACAAATCTTTCATGTTTAGGCTGAGGTTTTTTCTCAAACTATAAACACTGTTCCACCTTGTGATGTCATGTAGTAATACAGGAAGTGTTCCATTGTGTTTTAAACTCCATACACTTTCATTAGAATTATTTGGATTAATTTAAGATCTGAAATTGCAAATTTCTACTGAACAAAAGGTAAAAGGTAGTAGCAGGAGATGGTGGTGGACTTCCACAGACGCCACTCTACTGCCCCCTCAGTGAACATCCAGGGAGGACATTGAGCAACAAACTGGACTGGACTCACAACACAGATGCACTGTACAGGAAGGGCCAGAGCAGCTCTATCTCCTGAGGAGACTTGGGTCTTTTGGAGTGAGGGGGCCACTCCTGAAGACCTCCTATGACTCTGTGGTGGCATCAGCCGTTATGTACAGTGTGGTCTGCTGGAGCAGCAGCATCACGGAGAGGGAGAGAAAGAAGCTGGACAAGGTCATCAAGAAGTCCAGCTCCGTCCAGGGCTGTCCTCTGGACTCAGTGCAGGAGGTGGGGGACAGGAGGGTCCTGGCTAAGGTCATTTCTATGCTGGGCCATGAGTGTCACCCCCTGCAGGACGCTCTGTCTGCTCTGGAGAGCAGCTTCAGCGTCATTATTATTATTATTTTCTATTCTTAAATAATTTTTTTAAGCCATTATGTATATCTTGTTTTATTGCAAGTTTCCATTTTCCTGCTGTCCTTGAACTGTGCGTTGGAACACTGAAATGCCACCACTGTGGGACTAATAAAGGCATATCTAATCTTATCTTATCTTATCTTATCTTAGTTAACTTGAAATCTACCACTTCATGACATCACAAGGTCAACAGAGCATTTTGAGCTTTGGAGATGTAGGCAGACAAATAACAAAGGTTTGAAAAAACACATGAATTAAACAAAACACAGGTAAAGAGGTAAAGAGAGTCTTTACCTCTAGCACCTCCAGTGTCCAGGCCCCAGGGGAAAGACATCTCCTCTACGTCATGCCCTTCATTGCAAAGTCTTTTGCCGGGAACTGAATGCCAAAGATAACTATTTAATAAAACTACTAATGCTTTCGCTTTGTATCTGTCTGAATCTCTCCAGCTTGAAATAATGCTCTAGAAATGTTTTACCACAAAGATAAAGTCTGCTGCCTTAGTCTTTGCCAAACTACTGCACTGAAAAAGAACCGCAGCTGAAGTCATAACTCGTCTGCAGCGCTGGACAACCATAAACTTTCTCCAAGTTACTCCACTAATGAATATTGGACAGTGCCTGTGTGTCCCTGGGCAAGTTATTGGTTGGCCAATAACGTTTGTTTTTATCCTGAACCTTCAGAATTGTGCACAAAGTTGGGCCCCACAGTCTGGAGAATATAATGTGTTTAATTTGAGATTGGCCCTTGGGCTATTTTGTACAGGAAAATGGTAAATGATCATATTTTTTATTTAGTGCTTTTCCACCCTGAAGGCACTCAGATATGGAAGATAATTTGTTTCAACAGATTTTGAATGTTAAATGTTGTTGAATATCTCACTTTGAATGTTTTAACTCTGAAAAAACATTATTTTATTCTCAATGTTTTCATTGAGACAGACATTTTCAGTTTTTAAAATTCAATAAATAAAATAATGCACCTTTTAAATATTCAGCACAAATATTTTCAAAATTTGTAGCAAAAATGCAAGATGCCAAGGCAGAAGCAATCGATCCAAAGTGTTCCGATCAAACTTAGTAACAAGCAGGAAATTATGTTGTGAACTGATGCGATTGGTCAGAATTAGCCTCATCAAAACCTCATCTCTTTTATTTCTAAAGTGTAAATCCCGCCCACAGATTACAACGACCAATAGAAAACAGCCTCTGTCCTCCTCACTCTCACAGGATCATTTGCTTCTTCCTTGGCATCTTGGATCTTTGTTTTCTCTTTGAATTTTACACTCTGAATTGTGACTGCTGAATTTGAGGGCTTGAAAATATATGTCCTGGATATTTCTAAAGCAACATTTTTATTCTGAAACCTATTGAGAAAGTATACTAAAAAGCAGCTCAAATGCAGAATAAAAACATTTAAAAATTCAAAGTAAAATTCAAAATGTAATGGAACAAATTATCTTCCATACTTAAACAACAGCGTTCATCTGTATGAGGTGGAATCGTGCCGCCAACCTGTGGGTCAGCGGATTTGATCTCTCAACCGACGTCGAGAGCTGGATTCCAATCTCTGACCTTCGGATCAGACAAACGCTTTTACAGAGTTAGCGACGCTCAAAAGTCGGGCCCCGAGAACGAAAAGGTTAAGAGCCCCTGCACAAATCATTATGTGGTAAGTTATATGTGGTAACAGAAGTTGTTTGGAGATGTGTCTGTTTGGGCTCAGCGGACCATCGGCTTATCGATCGCACAGCTTCACAGTAATTAATCAAATACTATTGAAGGAGAGGGAAGGAAAGAGAGAGAGATTATGTTTAAAGAGTAAAGATTATGTCAACAGCAGGACAACTGAATGAAGGAGTAGACGTCAATACGCAATCACCGGCAGACGGCCCCCGCTATAATTCAGACTAATGGGAAAACGTGCGGGTCAAAGTATGGAGCAATTCAGGAACATTTTTGAATTGGGTGTTGAAAAATTTTAATAAACTACTCATTTCCACAACATTTAATCAATTCATTTACTCATCTCACCTCAATTTGGCATATTTGCTCAGCTTTTTTAATTCCGTCAAAGTCTATTATTCATTCACAAAACTTTACGCACATCTTTTATTGTATTTTATCACAGTTTATATTTCATTTTTCACTATATTTTCAATCCCTGTTTTCATCACCACCGATACACTATATGTATTTACTTCATTCTCCAATTATATATATTCTTAATTGCAGGATTGCGGTGTCATATTAGTACAAATGGAGAAAAAAAAGTATTTAAAAACGTAGCGTGATGTGCAGATATCCATTGGACTATGTTGAAATGGTGTTTACTCCCATTGGGCTCTGTCATTTATTTTATTTTAATTTTTTTATTTAAGTCGTTTTAGATGAATTCTGAAATGTGCGAATTATAACATATTGATCTAAAAGCGTTATTTTACCTGTACTGCAGACACAAGTATAATCAGTCATCTTTAAACTCCACTCTGGAATCCGAAAATGGTGAAAATCACTTAAAAACTCATAGTGGTGAGTAATGACGATGCTCAGAATGCATAAGGGAATTGACGAGTAACGTTGGACCTATTCAAACCATTCAAATATTGGTTTTGTAAAAATCTGGTCCAGCGCTAATAGCTATTTTAACACGCCCAGACAAAAAGGACCCATCCATTTTACCTTAGACAGACTTTAGACTGAGGACACCTAAAGACTGTGTCATTATAGAGGATTATGAAGAACCTGCACCAAAAACACTCAATAATAATTAGCAGTGGAAAAAAGATACGCTTATTTCAAGTCGTTCCCGTGCCATTATCTGGGTGGGTTTTCGCGTCAAGGGAAACAAGCCAATCTTTGAGCTATTACTCCTGACAAACACCAATGCCCAGTGCTACCTATGGGTCGTCTGGTGCGCTGTTTGCTCTTATATAAGATAACGTAACCTGGAATGTTCCGCAATACTGCTTTAATTATGTAAAATTTCTCTTGTTCATTGTGCAAACTTGTCTCTTTTGAGCTTTTAGGCATGTTAGAATGTTGTTACCTCATCAAAAACATACCTGGAGTTGTGTTTTGTTTCATTTACACCTTTGAGTAACACTTTTTAATAGTCCGTTTACATCTCCAAAGCTAAATATGCCACCTCGTGACGTCATGAAGTGGTGGTTTTCAAGTTAACCGCAAATTTGTACCTTTTGTTCAGGAGAGTTTGGCAATTCCGACGCGGGGATCCAGTTGTTCTAATGAAGGTGCGTGGAGTTTTAAAACCTGGTGGAGCACTTCTTGTATTACATGACATCACAAGTGTTTTCTGTTCCGTTTAACCTATTTAATTCCTCGTAGACATCACCAGGGCAAGTTACATATCAGATCTGTGGAGAGGAGACTACACTGATAGTAAAAATGCATGTATTTGGACATTTTTGGACAATAAAAAGCTATGAGAAGACATAAGGTGATAAAAAGTTCTGTTCCTTTAAACCCACAGAGGTTCAGACTGTCCTGCATTCCGCGCACACAGACAGAAGTTTCAGGCTTGGAGAGGTGTGATAATTGCGTGTCTCCCTTTCCGAACCACTCCATTGGACTGAAAATAGTGTCATTTGTCATTTTCAGTGGCCTTCACCGGTGACGGGGCAAATCAAAATCCGATAAAAAACATTCTTACAGGCTGACACGGGCGGTCCAGACGTTATCTACAAGTGCTGCAGCCTTTAGAAACTTGCAATTGACTAATAAATCTAAATAAATGTCAATGCATTTACTCTCTGCATTTGTAATATTAATGTGAGTGGTTATACTTACTTCTCATGCATAGATAGATAGATACTTCATTATGGTTGTTAGTTCTTTCTTTAAATGCAGACCTAACATACCAGTTTTCAGAGCTTTAATCATGTTATAGTTGATTTCCCTCACTATATACTCACCCGAAGTTGTATTAGGAATGATTTGTGCATGTTTGAACAATATTTAATCACTTATTTTCAAGGCACCATATTACAGATCAATCCCTTTTTTCACCACCATCGTTCAGTTCTTACTTTATTCTCCAATTTTATCATCATAATCAGTGATATCCGGAAAATTTGCCAGTGTTTTGTATCATTTTGGTGCAAATTAAAAAAAAAAAGAAAGAACTCGTTACTATTCGCTATCGTGATCTGTAGCTAACCCTAGGAAGTGTTTGCAGTGACGTCAGCTCCCACTGGACACCACAGTTTTCTAACAAATAATATAATGAGCTACATGTTTCACAGACTATAACAATATAGAAGACACAAGCACAATATGTCTTCTTCAAAGGGATACTCTGGATTTTTGGACATGGGCCTCAATTTCTCGTGAGCCAGAGTGTTGTAGACATGTAGAGACACTTTTTAAAATATTCCATCCAGTCCTTGTATTTGTAGAGGTCGCTGGTGCTAGACTAGCATATGTCAACATCCATAGCTCTCCTGCTACTAAAACAATCTTTTATTACCCCAGAGTGTCGATGTAAATGTCTGTGTCGATAGAATAATTTTAATTGTAAAACCAACCTTGCATTTGAAGGATTTATGTCTGAGCAGGCAGCGTGTGGATATCTGAGAAAATAGTCCCACAAAATGCGACGATTCATGTGATGCAATGTTAGTTAGTTTTAATTCTAAAATGATTCACATCGACACAGACATTTACATCGACAGTCTGGCGTAATAATAAATTTGGCTCAGGTGTTTTGTGGAGTGGGTAAGCCTTGTTTTAGTGTCAGGCTAACAAAACCCATTGACTTCCACTAGCTTAGCACCAGCGACCTCTGCAAATACAAGGACTGGATGTATCATATTAAAAAGAGACTCCACACATCTACAACACTCTGGCTCACTAGGAAATGTGCGGAAACACCATGGACAAAGGAACTGGGATCTATGGGCTTTATTCATTCAGGCAGTTCCAAAATAATGTCACCATATAGAGAGGCAGTAATGCTGATGTGAAAAGCCAAACTGACTACATTAAATCTAGTTCTGTTTTATTATACGTGATTTTCAGTACTACAAACTGAAGAGTCGACATAGAACAGAACTCCAAAATGTTGTGTTTTTGTATGATTTAACTTTTTAGGTAGGATTTACATTCTGGTTAACCCATAGATGCATATGTTGTATTTGCAGAGTATAGATCCTTCCATGGATCTTTGGAAGGGCTTGTTCCGTTCTATTCTCTGTCTCTTTCTAGTGGGAGTTTTAGTATTAGCCACCTCATATCACAAACCTTAAAAAACAAGGACTGTTTTGTGACTGAATATTGGAACCACATTAGAAAATATGTCCTCGTGCAGAAGTGTTTAGCTTAGTTCAGAAGTCTCTAACCTGTAGCTCTCCACGCCCTTCCAAGTAGCTCTCCAAAGTATTTCTGAATTACATGAAAAATTTGATTGACATGTATCATTTTGATGCATAACTTTATGCACTAATAAATGGATAATGGATGTTTTATGGGCGTCTAACTGTACATCATCTAAGCCTCGCTGTGGCTCTTTTATATAACACATTTCTTGTTACCGCTGAAACTAGTTGCTCTCTGACATTTTTGTTTTGTAAAGGAAGCTCAGCGGTGGAAAAAGGTTAAGACCCCTGGATTAGTTTATTGTCACAGTGCGAAAAATGGGACTTTGCTGTACCAGACTTCAGAATCTTTGAGTCTTAAAAATGTGAACATAAAGAGAAATCCCGCACACCGTCTTACTTGCAAATAGTGAAGATTTATTAGGACATGCAACGTTTCGGCACTAGGCCTTCATCAGACAAATCAAAAGTCTTAAAAATGTGAAAATCAAAACTAGTTCATTTTAAACGGCTTGCAGCGTCCAAAGTTATTCCTCTCTTAACTTACGTATTCAAATTCCTCACAGTGATGAGTTGATGAGCTCTTTTCACAACTTTCAGAGACCACAGCAGAGTTTTGCAATCACGAAAAAGCTAAGAACAACTAGCATGTTAACGCGCACTTCTTGATAAGCAGACAGCCTGCAGCGAACATAATATATCATTACATTTTGCTCAAATACATGGGAAAATGTAATAAGAATATCGACCGAACCCAAATACCTTTTAGCTTTGTTTTTGTTTTAGCAAATACCTTTTGTGTAGTTTTGCTCCTTGAGTTCCGCGTCAAGGAGCTTTTAATTAGGAACATATTTTGTGTCTAAACCAAGAAACCTGAGAATCAAAACTACATAATAAAAAGTACAAATTAAAATGATTCCAACCTTAACTTTCTTTCCTATGTACTTTTAGAAATATTTTTTGATATGTGTGTTTGGGGTCATAAAAGTTACACAATATACCTTTAAATCCTTGTTTTCATCACTACCCACTATTCTGTATTTACTTTGTTCTTAAATTTTATACTGTCAATTGCAGGGTTGTGATGTCATAGTGGTACAAATGGAAAAAAAGTATAAAAAAGTAGCGTTATGTGCAGATATCCACTATATTGGAATGATGTTTACTCCGACGTCAGCTCCCATTGGGCTCTGTAATGTTTTTTTTTTTTTCTCGTCGTTTTAGATGAATACTGAAATGTGCAAATGATAACATATTGATCTACAGGCGTTATTATACCTAAAGAGCAGACACGAGCATAATTAGTCATCTTTAAACTCCACTGCGGAGTCTGAAAATGGTGAAAATCGCTTCGAAACTAAAGAGTGGTGAGTAATCGTGATGCTCGGAATGCGTAATAGGAAAGTGAGGAATAACGCCGGACCTCTGCAAACCATTCAAATAAATTAGTGTTGTTTTTAAGACTGTAAAACTCGGGTAAAGCGCTACTCTAGCTATTTTACTTTAAACAGTACGCAGCAAACTTAATATACTGCATCATTACATTTTGGGGAAACGGAAATGAATATCGAACAAACCCAAATACCTTTTAGTTTTGGTTTTGTTTTAGCGTTATTCTTGATCACGTTTTTATATAGTTCTTGGAGACAAGGTGGGTTAAGTGTTTTACTCGACTGTCCATCTATGAGAGGTTAAATTTGACACGCCTAACCGTCACCGTCACCCTAACCCATTACATTTGTCTTACTGTCTGGAGCAGATCCAGGCCCACCGTCCTTCACGAGAACAGACGCCCATCAGATGTTCCCATTACAGATTCAGCTCGTGTTCCTCGCCGTGATCTCCGGACCCGCCTCTGCTCTCACGTTCCGCTCGGCTCCTGCTCAGGTAAATATTTTAATGCCATTTACCCCTGATCCCTGAAGAACAGACCATCCTTGCTCTAAACCTTGTCTGACACTGCATACATTCAATTTTCCAGCCCCCAGTCTGCGAATGACATACAAGGTGAGATTTTATGCTCGTAGTAAATTGCAATGTGGCGTATTGTGTGTTTTTATCTTGAGTTTATTTCAAAAACAAGTCTCAGTTAATCAGCTTTTTACCATAATGACACGTTGGATCAAATTGTTTCACACTTGGGTCACCTTTTCTTTTCAAATTATGCGTTGTTTCTGGTTGTGTTGACGACTTTTATGCAATTTGAGCTGTGTTTTTGGACCTCTGCAAACCATTAAAGTCAATTATTTTTGTTTTTAAGACAGTCATTTGCTTAGAAGACAGAAAACCAAAGTCACTAACAATTTTTTTCCGAATGTTCGATGACCAAAATGAAAAGTCACACAGTGAAACATTTGGCTTTCATGAATCCGGCCAATCTTTGAACACTTTGCAAAACTATTAACATGCTCTTGTAAAAAGTATACTTTGTGGTTCAATTGTAAATATCAGATTCATAAACTTATCGAACCATCATCCAGACACAGTGAGTATCTGAACTTGGATCTGACAGTTTTCTGAATGAAAACCACGCTTTACCACAGAAGTTTTTTTCCATTCTGTTTCTTGTGGTTTTGTCTATGAAACTTCTTCATTTTGTGATTCGTGTGTGTTCAGTTTGTCCTTGGTTTTTGAAGTGTTCAGTATTTATGCACACAGACTAGGGCTGCACGATATATCGAAAAAATATCGTCATCGCGATAATAGCACGTGCAATATCCACATCGCAAAGATGCGCGATATTTTTTAATTGTTTTATGTGTAAATCGTGAGTTTATTGCGTTCTGGAGTTCACAATTCCGACGCGCCCTTAAACGTAATGTTTTGCTAGCTAGAGCGAGCGCGTGGACTCGCAGTGCATGACGGGAAAACACTACAGTCACCATGGCGGGTAATGAAGAAGTCAGTGAAGACGACAACAGCCAACAACTTGTGCCTAAAAAGCACAGCAGCTCCGGAATTTGGGACTTTGGCTTCAGACGGGACGACGTGTCACAGACGCAAGTGCTGTGCAAGTCGTGCCGGAAAGTTATCGCAACGTCGAGAGGAAACACGACGAACTTACACAGCCACCTCGAACGCAACCACAGGGAGCTATACAGTGATTTTATTCAGTCAAAAACTTCAGCAACCAATGTTACGCAGGTACAGTCGCAAAAACATCTGTAATAAAGTTGTGGCCTACGGCTGTTCTCCTAACAAGTTTAATACTTTGCAGGAGCTTATTCTTAGTTTTCTTACCATGTGGAACACAGGTAAACGTCATAGAGGCAAACATGTGAATGTACCAAGCATTTTTTTTTAGGTTAAAAGAAAATATCACAATAATATCGTTATCGCAATGCTTGACACCCGTATCGCATATCCCATTCATTTTCAATATTGTGCAGCCCTAACACAGACTATAGTACAAAAATGTGTGGTAGTTTTCTGAGAGTTAGGGCTTGAAAATGAAAACAAGGTCGCGCCAACATGAACTGAATATTTGTTCCTTGAGAGGCAAGTATTCCAAAATTTTGCCTTTAAATTGTCATGGTAAAGTCACATTTTTATACAGCTTTTCCGCCTTTAAGACATTGGGCGAGATGGGTTAAGTGTCTTGCACAAGGACACAATGACAGAATTGTGTCTATAGATCTGACCGCTCAACCAATGATGTTTAAGTCGAGAGCGGGATTCGAACTTGCAACAGTCAGATCAGTGGAGAAACTCTCTTCCAACTGAGCTACTGTTTGTCAAAGTGATTTAAAAACATATCAGAGGATTGGCAGTTAAACCCATGCTATCATTGTGTCCTTAAGCAAGACACTCCTGCATGATTCAGTGTAGATGCCACGTCTGAAGAGATATCATCAGCAGGAGTATGTCAGAAGCAAGTTATGTAAATATATTTAAATATTTAAGCGTTAAAGGTCCCATATTACGCTGTTTTCTGATCTGTTGAAATGCTGTTTCATCATCACAAATATTTTTTTTAACTCCACACACCTTCACTAGAATCATTTGGATAATTTCAGCCCTGGAATTGCCAATCTTTACTAAACAAAAGGTAAACCCAACACGACTCCATGTATGTTTTTAAAGAGGTAATATTATTATTATAATATTATCATGTAACATTATGACATGGCTAAAATCTTACAAGAGTAAGGACCAAATAGGACCTTTAAGTCCATGTAGTTTTTTATTTTACTGTAACCATGGTAATTTTATATGACAGGTTTCTCACATCCGCTTTCCCCATTTAACCGTCAGAACTCCACTCAGCCTTAAATCCTGTGGGTGCACATTTCCAATAAACTCCAACAACATCAAGGTGACATCTCGAGGTAATTACAGATTGCCTATTAAAATGGCAGTTCCTCCAGAGAGTTTGTCAGCTATTTATGTCATTAACACCTCTCTATCTATAATTGTATCCTGCTTTCAGAGGCGTTGGAGGGGACAGCAGGTTTGGGAGAGGGACGCTGATAAGAAGACTTGAAAACAAGTTGCATTAATGTGGCAGAGCAGGTGTCTGTAATGAATACAAATATGCACAAATCAATGCACTGACTCGTGTCCCCCAAAGTGCATTTGATCAAGAAGCTTAAATCACTGTACCTGATTTGTGTTAGAAATGTGAAAAACACAACAAGTTCATTTAAACGGTTTCCAGTGGTTCCAAGTCAATCCCCATTTACCTTATCAATACAGAACATCCTCATTATTCACAGTAATGAGTTCATAAGTGCTTTTCACAACTTTCTGAAACAGAGCAGTTTTGCTGTGAGCTAATAAACACTAGCATGATACTATGCACTTTCTGATACCCAGACAATAAAATGCTTTGTTATTAGGTGCAGACCGCCCCCAGTGGACTTACTTTGACCTGTATTAGGGCAGAAGGAATTTTGCTGAAATACGTGGAATATAATTGTCCAGAGGGCTTTAAATGCACACTGTGGACCGGCCTATACTTGTGCACAGTGTTGAATTATGCACCAAGCTGAAGTGCTGGAGGGGGCCATGGATAAAAGTACACATAAGGTTATCCTAAGGTCACCACTGCACTTGTCCAGGACTGTGCCAGACCAATGAAAACCCAATGGAGACAAGTGGTTTCTCAGGTTTGGACGGGCCTGGGGGTTGGGTCTTGCCATGAGATCCCTCAATGGACTAGGTCCAGGCGGGTTGGCTCTACTGTCCTCAGTGTCCGGGGCGTGACTGGTTCTGAGGTGGAGCAAAGACGAGAGGGTAAAGCAGATCTGGTCTGGTCTGTTGTTTCTTGTTCTGAGCGATCTGGCCTTGGTGCACTTGGTTCTTTCTGGGGCAAGTGCTGCTCAGACCAACTTATCTGATCCTGGCCTGATGGAGCTGCTCTCTGCTTTTCCAGATGAGGCTGAGAATAATGATTTGGAAGATGGATTCACAAATAACGAATGAAGGATATTTTTAGGGTTAAGATTTGTTTTCTGTAAATCACACATTTTACATTTTACAAAACAAAGCCAAAACAACATATTTATAATTTTCTGTCATTCTTTCTCTTCAGATAAACACAGCATTTTGCTGTATTCCATAAGCCCATGCCTCAAATCCTGGGGATAAGGCAATTAAAACATGAATATTTTGTGGCGTGTCATTCAAATGAGGCTGGTAAATTCCACACGGAAAAATATACACACAAATATACACTTTTTTCATCGCAATGTTAATGATGTAAAAATAAAACAAAATGTTTTGAATAAGGAAAAGTTCTCAAACTGGGACTGAAATCTTGCATCTATAATAACTGAAACACTTTCCCGCTGTCCCTGTGAGAGATCGACTAGTGGTCGCTCCAGGTACTGCAGCTCCTGTGAGCTCCGGCCCAGATTTGTCCCTCGAGCAGACTGCATGTTTTATGAAATCAAACTGGCCGTGCCCGGCTGACATTGACATTGACATTGACATTGACATTGACATTGACATTGACATTGACAGCTTTCACAAAGGTTTGCTTTTGTAGAGATTCTTCTGTATTTTCACAACATGAACTTTTTTTTTTTTTTTTATTGTAAAGGTTTTGTAAGATTTAGCCAATCTCTTCTCTGAGGCCTCAGTATTCCGAAAGTGGTGTGGAAGAAAAAATATTTTGGGGCATTACTTCCATAACTGAAACCCATGAATACTATTGCAACCTAACATATAACTTACCTCCTGAACCTCACTTTAAAGTCATGTATTTTTAATGACTTGTGACTTCCCCATGACATGTTGGACACAAACTGCTGACCACATCCAGTATATCCACCCTTCTAAGTTGTGTATTTCTTTCACCTTCGCACAGTCTCTCCACAAAAACAAAGACACTGACAACATGCTAACACAGCAGCCCCATGTGACCTCAACTTTTGTACTTTTTCTGAACGCTCTGATAAGTATAAAGTTTTCCCAGGTCACGGGGGGTGCTATGAGGTGGTGGTTGCGTATGGGGAAGGAGGAGGCCGTATAGGGGGTATGGGAGGTGCAGGTTCTCCGGGGCACTCCTTCATGTACTGCTGATCTGCTGATGTGGGCGCTTATTCAGAAAGATCTTGTCCAGTGCCAAACCTCGAGGCACTGGCAGCACCACGTTTCACCTTACGGAGCAGTTTTTCTGAAAGAATCCACATGGCCCGTCCACCCCGGGCACTTCCTGTCTGCCCTTTCATCAAGTAAGTGACGTTTTAGCCTTGAAGCATCACAGAAAGGGACAGAACCACACAAACTGTAGCCTATATATGCACACGCTTGGCTTTAGGGTTAGCGCTGTTTTTATGATACCCATGGGTTTTAGAATGATGAAAAATATTGATTACAACAAATTTGAGTGGGGAAAAAGTCTTGCAAAATCTACTTTTTAAAGCTAGTTCTTTCCTCTCATCATTTATTCACCTGAAGTTGTATTTGGAGTAATTTGTGCATGTTTGAATAATCTCAAATTGTTTATTTTTTTTACATCATATTGCAGATCAGTCCCTGTTTTCACCATTTATTTTCTAAATCCATGATACGTACCGGTTATAACATCATCACGTTGTAATTTTGGTACAAATGATCCAAAAAAATCCATTGTTCGTTACCGTAATCTGCAGCTGTCCATCAGAATTGCAGACTCTTTGCTGTGATGACGAACACCACAGTTTTCCGACAATGAAGTCACCAGGCATTAAGTTTATTTTGGATGAATATTGTGATTTAAATTGCGCAAATGGTGACTTAATGATCCACGGGTGTCATGAATTATAAGAAAAAATGATCGCATCTTTAAAAATGTGAGTATTTCTGGAGAATTCTGAGTAAAGCATGGAAGTTGAAGACTAAAAAAGTACTACTGGGAAAATGGAAAATAATATAAAAGTTATTTGGACCGCTATAACATATTTCTCACTCATAAGAAAAAAGCAGGCAAAAGTCAGTGCTTCCAACGCTGTTCAAACACAAGAGGCAGACTATCTATTTTTTAGTTGTGGATGGTCGTCAGAAAGAACATTCAAGACTCTATTTTCGCTCAGGCTATTTTGTCTTTGCTTCTGAGAATCATTTTTGGCTAAAGCATTTCTATGAATTGCTTTTTGTCTGTTGCTGTCAACATGGCAGATTTTCCCTAAAAGATTTGTTTCATAATGTCATTTGGCGAGCTCCATCAGCGTAAAGGCAGAAAGAATAAAAATCGGTTTGTGAACGTATTTGAATCCAAGACATTAATTTGAATATGTAAATGAATATTCTGGTAAAATTACATTATTATTAAAAATGTGTTTCATTTCTTTTGGTTCCAGGATGAATTAGAGATAGAGTAGACTTTAATAGGCCCATATTACACTATTTTCTGATGTTATAATGTTATTTCCTCAGCAAAAACAAGCCTGGAGTTGTGTTTTGTTTCATTCATACATTAAACACACAAAACTTGCTTATTGACTCTGTATTTTTAAACTCCATACACCTTCACTAGAATTATTTGGATCATTTCACCCCAGGATTTGCCGATCTCTAGCATTTTGAGATTTGGAGATGCAGAGATCAGTCAGTTTTTTTTTCTATGCAGCTGAGCAACAATGGTAAAAGTAACTATTAGGGTCAAAATGAGACCTATCTGCTGTCTGCATCTAATTATAAAGATCATATTTAACCTTCCAAGAATCAAAAAGTGTCCTGTTAGCATGCTAGTGATTGTTAGCTCTGCCTTGAAGGTTTCTGAAAGTTGTTAAAAGTGCTTGAACTCATCAAAAGTGAATTATTAGGACGGGGATTGCACTTCACTTCTATTGAAAAATCCTCATGGATAAAGCCACTCTCCATGATCCTGTAGTTAACCTCCAACAGCCTCCTGATTTGCTCTTAGGTACCACGGTCAGTTTGCCAAAGATACAGCGACCATTTCATTTTTGCAGATTCATTTGGAGCCGAACGCTATGGTTGACGTCACACTCCCTTAGTCCATTTTAATTAAGTCTATGGGAATAACTTTGGACTGCTGCGATATAAAATAATGCTGTTTTTCACATTTTTAAAACACTAAAAAGATACAGAACAAGTGCCTATGACAAGTTGAACTACGACATTCATTAAAACACAGTTAAAATGATTAAATTTAAGATTTTACAAAAAAGTAAAATTAAATGTTAAATTAATGTGCTAAAAAATGCTAGTTTTTTAGGCTTAAAATAGTATTTCCTGCAAATCACACTAGAAATTCCATAACTGTAACCTATCAACCAAGTAGTGCACTAAAACTCCTCTGAACTCCCCCTCTGAATTATTATTTAACCAATAAAAACGTCAAAATCAGAAACAATCAAACAATCAGTCAAAACAATCAGAAAACCTAATTTCAATACCTAAAAAAAAACATAACTTTTGGATAGATGTGGAAATATTGAAAGTAAAACTCTACATTCTGCAATTTTCACCATATTTTTCATCTTTTATTCCTCAATTGTTTCCCTGGTTGTTTTAAAACTAGAATCAGTATTTACAACAGGTATTATCCCATCAAACTGAGGAAAAATCTTAAAAACTTGTCACATGCACTTTAACACTTTGCATGGACACACTAGTACAATTGAATAACTCCCATTCTCAGCCTGTATTTCTGCACATTAAATCTCCTCACTCGAGTCCATATAGTTGCTCCTTTTAGACACATATTCTCGATCTCCTCTGCTCCTCTTCTCCAGGGACCCTTCCTCTCCGGCCCCCGGTGTCCCCGCGAGCTGAGCGCTGTCACTGGCTTGGAAGACTTCACACTTGCCCCTCACCGTAGCGTCTCGGAGAACAGCTTTCTTTAGCCGAGCATGAAGAAAGGAATCGTCTTGGTCTCGAACCGGATTTTCGAGTCCGCGGCTCTGATTGCATTTTGTCGGCTGGTCCCTGGTGGGCGTGGCTTTTTGTTCAGGGGTCACCGAGGGGAGAGAAAAAGTAGGGCAGACAGAGTTGGAAATGAAAAGAAGTTGATATTCTCGGAGATTCTTCTAACTCTTTGACCAAAAGTGAATCACTTGCAGAAAGGTTGATACAGAAAGGAAATATATATAACTCTGCAAATCGGGTTTTAAAAGGGCATTTGCAGTAGTCCCAAACTTTCTTTTCTTTTTCTAGGACCCTCAAAGGTGCACGGTGTAACTTTTCTGGATGGAGGATCTGACCAGCAGCTTATCTCCTTGGACATATTATCATTTAGCTTTAAATATTCTGCATTATGGAAATAAACTTGGGAATCACAATGGAGAAAGTTTTTGGTCAGATCTATAGAGAAGCAATTCTTCACATGGTAAGAATTCATGTTTTTGTGAGTTATAAAGAGCCTGTTACTGAACAAATACAATAAATGCACAACAGTGGAACATTCCAGTCAAAGAATAAGCATCTCCATGGAGACACACAAGTAGTAAATCTTTCACCATAAAGCTAAAGCAGGGAAGAAACTGGGATTAATTAAGTATTTACTTCCTCCAACTCCCTTTCAGACTCAAATCTGCCTGACATTTATTTTTATTTGTTATAGAAAAGTATTAAAAGTAAAAGTATTTATTGTTTGTGTTATATCTATGCATTTATGTTTTCTATGCATGTTCTGTGCAATACTGTCCAAATAAACATTCATTCATTCACAGTGCATTTTTACTAAATATACTTTTTTTTTTTACTTTGTACAGGGTCTGCAGAAGTGGGGCAGGGCGGGGCTGATAATAACTGCACAAAATAGACATAGACATAGACATAAACTTTATTTATCCCCAAGGGGAAATTCATGTTCCAGGTTTCCTCTGTATTGTTCAAAAATATTAAAAATAAAAATAGAATAAAATAAAATTGTAAAACAAAATCTACGCAGAAAAGTCAATGACACAGAAAAGTCAATGAACAACTCTGAACAACAGTTTGAAAAAATAATTGCTGTTTACATTAATTTGCACTATATTTTCTATAGTCTATATGGTGGTAGACTAATAAGAGTTTTACTTTTTTACAAAGATTTAAAATCTTTTACTCTGGGACCCAGTACCACATGGCCCGCAGCCCAGTTCTGGGACCAGGACCAGTGGTTGGGAACCCCTGGGCTAGTGCACTTCTAACAACATATTTCGACCACAATGTTTAAGTGAAGTTTGAAAATGCTGTATATTTGCTGCAGGAGTATGGATGATGTAGGGTTGTGCGGGCTGAGCTTTGGACAGGACTATGCAAACTGAAAGAAGGGCTCGAGGGTACAGGGTACAGCTCGAGCGAGATCACTAAAGTTCTCAAACATGCTCAGATCCCCATATTTTTGATGAGGAAGCATCGTTATAACATGGCCGAAAGCTTCGACAGGTCAATTTTGCTCAATATTCCCTCTTTAAAAAGATGCACGATTAAATACAAGTTTAGAAATGTGTTTACCAAAAGCTTTGCCCATGTTTGTTTGAAGAGTTCAGAAGCATATTTGGATGTTGCTCTTTTGATCAGACTTGTTGCTGCTTGTTTGGGGGGAATGTGTATATTTTCAATTTCTGCATAAAACTACTGTCAACACATAGTCCAAAATGACCATTTAAAATATTCTGTACGTCTATTTTATATATGTGTAGACTATTATTTTAATATAGGAACTAGCAAAACTGAAGTCCACTAAGTCATCTGTGTCACACTGGGACTGCATATTTTATACATGAATACATTAAGAGAAGCTTTATTTGTCCCACACCCGGGAGAAATGTTCATCCAACCAAATCTCTTTTAACATGTAAAGACAATAGACAAGACAATGTCCTCACTATTAGCTGCTTTTACAATAAACATTACGGATTGAAAGTTGGATTGTGAAGTTATTGAACTTGTGCCTGCTATATTATTATTATTATCTATACGACAGCAGTGGATCATTGTGTAATTTGCACATTTTAAATAACATTCATTTAAAACATAATAACAGATTGATGATGTCCTCATGTCACTTTTACTTTCGTTTTAGTCAGTCTCTATTGTTATCACATTACAAAGAGCTGTAAAGTTGTTGGCACCTCAAGCTAGCTTTTTTTTTTTTTTTTCATTTATACAAAAATGGCAACGCAAAACTGCTGAATCCTACGCGTCTCGCCGATAAAAAAAAATAAAATTGGGGAACAAAGTAAGTACAGAGAAATACGCTTATGAATCACTTCAAATATAACACCCATCCTCGCCCAGCTCCATTGGTTACCTGAATTGATTTAAAGATTTTATTACGGGTTTTTAAAGTTTTGAATGGACTGGTCCCTCAATACGTTGCAGACCTCCTCCAAGTTTACATCCCCACAATTACTCTGAGGTCCGAGGGGTCCAGCTCCTGCTCATGGTACCTCAAACGAGCCTAAAAACCAGGGGACAGGACCTTCTCTGTGGTCGGCCCCAAACTCTGGAACCATCTGCCCCCACAATGTTTAAGTCTCCCCTTAAAACCCACTTTTATTGTCTTGTGTGAGTTGTCGTTCTTATTTTTTTAATCTATTTCATTGCTCTTATTTATTTATTATTCTTTGTTTTTGCTCTTGTTTTACTTTACTGGTTTTATTGTTTTGAGACTTGTATGACCGAACCTGAGCGTTTATTTTATTATTGTTCGTACTGTGGATTTGTGCAGCACTTTGGAAACTTTCTGAAATGTGCTATAGAAATAAAGTGGACTGGATTGGAGATATAACTTCAAGAAGGTAAATGAGAAGGAGAACCAACTAGAACATGGTTAAATGCTCTGAAAAGTCGATTTTGCAGAATAATCGATATAACTTTTCTGGTGGAAGGTCCGTCAAAAGCTTTTCTCCATGAAGACATCATTGCTTTGCCTGGAATGTTTCACAGTGGAGACCAAACCAGACCAAGTTACAGGTCAGATCTGCAGAGAATTCCCATTTTTCTTGGTATTTTTGAGTGTTAAAACCAACTGTAATAGAATAAAAGTACAAATTCCAACCAAAAACTTATGTCTTGCACGTTTCTTACTACAATTATCATCATAACCCCAACTCCCCAGCTCGTCCTGTTCCTATTTCCTTTATGATATTAAATGTACTGTGTGTCCAGGCCATTTTTCTCTCTTCTTTTCACTCTTTTCTACCCGGGTTGGATTATGTTCGTCTGGCTCTTTTAGCTCCAACCTCTATAAAGTGAAATACATTGTTTGTCCTGCTCCCATGTCCCCCGTCTCGCACCCGTCAGGCGCCTGTTACCTGCCGTCTGACAGGCGCTGCTGCTTTTAATAGACTTCACTCACGGCTCACTCCTACACTGTTGTGGCTCATCTCTGACATCCAAATACGTTAAACATATTACAAACATAAAAATGACACACAAACAGCCCATTTTATTCGGAAACTGTCCTCCTCCAGACGCTTCGTAATAGCATGGCATGTATTCGCGTTGGAAGTGATTTGTAAAGTCAAAAATAAGAAGATAAGAGACGATGCTGTAAAAAATCCATGGTCTTTTAAAGGTCTTTTCTGGTGGAGGGTCCGTCACCTGTTGGTTTCTCCAATATGTCATTGTTTTGTTTGGAATGTTCCACAGTGTTACATTAAACAGCTCTACTTTGCATTTATTCGATTACAGGTGGTTTTATAGCTCAAAAATACCTTGAAAAACAGGTGTTCTCACTGTGGGTATGTTTACACGAGAACGCTTGTGGGTAAAAACGACAAAATATTTGACCGGAAGTGCCTTTTGTTTAGACGGCGAGGGTGTTTTGGACAAAAAATCGGAAATCACCTTGACCAATCTGACCAAGTGGAAAAGTTAAATACTGTCCGCCGTAGCCTTTCCGTCTACACTGCCCATGATGCAAAACTCTGGTCAGATCTGCTCACGTCGCATATGCGTTTACGTCATATACATACAGTACACTATAGTGTATCACAGCACCACCTAGCTGTCTGGCATGCACCCAATCCAATTCCACACACTTTTGCGTCACCATATGCATTGAATTTCCTCCCAAAAATGCTTGTCTTAACGCAGGATAAAAGGATAAAAATTGAAGACCGTTATTATATAAACGAAGCCTGTGAGTGTGTGAGCAGGGTCGCCTCTCCTCAGATCTGACCTGTAACTTGGTATGGTTCATCTCCATGATGATACAAAGTTTATTATATACTGCGAAACATTCCAGACAAAGCAGTAACGTCTAAATGGAGAAAAGCATTTGACGGACCCTCCACCAAAGTTACGCAACTAACTTAAATTTGACGGTATCATAAGAAGTGGAAGGGCATCCAGGCATAAATCAGTGGCCCTTTTAATGCGTATTACTTTTATTCTATGTGGTATTGCATTTCTTTGAAGTATTAACTGTACCAACATAACATATTTTGATCGCCATGTTACCTTTTATTGCTTAGAAAACAATTTATTTTCTGAAAACAACATATTAAGATTTTAAATAATAATGTTTTTGATATTCTGAGTGCTCCACCCATTTCCTCTCCATGCTAAGTCACTCTCCCTTCAGAGCTCTATCACAGCACTGTCAGCTTGCATCTTGCCAATGAAACTACTGCATCGCAACAGGTTTGTGAAGTTGTAGTTCATTGTTTTGTGTCCTGTTTTTGTATACTTACAGAGAATTGTCGCGTGGGAGCGTGGGCGATGTAGACTTGTGGGCGGAGCCTTGCACAGAATCGTAAAGAAGGTTCGAATAGAGCCTGGAATAGATAGTTAGATGACTCAAACATGCAGGGATGAAGTATAAAACCTCTTCAGGATTGTTATAACATCATAGACAGCTCAAAAAAGTTGATTTTGCGTAATACTCCCTTTTTATTTTTGTGGTTGGTTATTTAATGCAAGAAAATAATGAGACCCAAGTTTAATCTTAAAGTCACTCTATAGTGTTTAACCCGCATACTTACTGAACATAATGATTCAAACTCAACTCAAACTAGTCTATTACTCAAGGTCTATTACTTCTTGTTTGAAACTTTCCAAAGCTTCTGAAAGTTTCGCTCACATTTTGAACTGCTGCTAATGCGCACCTCTGGCTCACCTCTCTGCATTGATCTGTGGGCATTACCATCACCCAGACCTCGGCTCTGAACCATCTTGGCTTCTCTCTCTCACACTCTGCGAAATGCATTAGCCTTACTTAAAGATATTCACCTAAGAGTGGCTTTCCAAGTTTAATCCACACAAGTTGGTGGTTATGCAGTTCTCTGTCCAGTTTTCCCTAAGAAACTAGTGCTACTTTGGAGACTTTAAAGCTACATTGCGTAACTTTCCGAGTCCCACCACCTGTTTTGTGTGAAGAATTGTAAGAAGTTTGAAGAAACGGTTGATTTCAGTACTCGATTTCAGATTTATTTGTGTTAAAGAACTCAAGAACGTATTAGCATGCAAGTTTCACCTTCTCTCGTGATGCTTTAAGTCTCCTGACCCTTTGCTCTCAGCGTTAAGTCACTCCCCCTTCAGACCACGGGCAGTTTGCACCCTGCAAATGAAACTACAGTATTAGACTTTTGTATATTTATGGAGAATTGTCGTGTGGGGGCATGGCTGATGTAGGTTTGTGGGCGGAACATTGCACAGAATCTTACAGCTAAGAAATGTTTGAATAGGGTAAAACATTATTGCAAAATGGATGGATCTAAAACCTCTTTAGGCATGACAGAACAACATTATAAAGCTCAGGTTTGTGGGCGGAACTTTGCACAGAATCTTACAGCAAAGAAATGTTTGAATCGGGCCCGGGAAAGAGCAAAACATTATTGAAAAAAGGACGGATCTAAAGGGCATGTTTTCAATGACGGAACAACATAATAAAGCTTCAAAAAGTCCAAAAGGGTGATTTTAAAAAAGACGACCCATTCAAAGGTTGATTTTTTTTCCTTACTTGCTGAAATTTTGTTATTATCCCAGCATCTTTTCTATTTTTTTACCTCAACCCACTGACTAAACTACAGTATACCATCATTAAATCCCAAACTGCAACTTCAACACTCAGTAAAATGACTTATTTCTCAACAAACTTTTTCAAACATCCACTCTCCGCTGATGACAGGATGATGAAACGCCTCTCTCACTGCAACTCACTTTCGCCTTTCCAACCCCTTGATTGTGAATAGCCTCTGATTGGTTGCTTTGTAGCGTAAAACTGGTAGATTCTTGTGATTGCGCCATCTCATTTTTCTTTGTAGTATTCAGTGTTTTTTTTTTTCTTTTTCAGCGTTATAATGTGTTAAAAGTTTGTCCGCCATGTTGGGGTTCAAAGCTTGCCCGGCTCTCTGGTGTGTCGCAGGGCTGGGAGCAGTGCTGATCTAAAGCAGGTTGAAGACAAGTGTCCTAATAAAGACCTTACATTCTATTTCATCAACCCCTTTCTTCTGGCCTCACGTCTCTGCTCTGCGTTACATATGGCTGCTTCATTATTCATGGAGCTCGTCATCTCCCTAATTAGTACACAACATGCAGAGTTGTTTTTGCACGACTGCCGTTTTTTAGAAGTTTTAAATTGCGAACAAGTGTTTCAAAGAAGGGATGTAACAGTAAATGAAATATTGTTTGGACCAGCGCAATATTTCGAAGTCTCCTTGTTTAATTTAATAGTTATGGTGCAAAAATAGAAAAAACAAAACAAACTGCACAGACTGTGATCCTTTGCTCTGTTTCAGTGCAGACATGAAAAAAAAACTTTTCTAAGCACTTTGAAATCTTAGATCTTTGGATGAAGGCTTGTCAAGGCATTTTAAGAGGAAAAAGTAGCATATCAGTTTTGTTAGCCTCCTCTATATATTGCTATAAATATTCTACTGTCAGATGCAAATGTGACCCAGGTGATTTTTGTGGTTTTCACTGACTCTTTGTGCATGAAAAACAAAGAGGGAACTGGCCAGATTCCATCCTTCCTTCTGTGTGTCCATCCATCATCTGTCAACTATACTGTCGATCCGTCCACTCCATGTGTCGGCTGGACATAATGGTGAGCTGCCCAAGGCCGTGGACCTAAAGAACCAGAACAACAACTTCCACCTTCTACAGTGCAGTAGGGGGCGCAGCAGCCTGATCCCCACACAACACTTCACACTGCAACAGCCTTAAACTCTATAAACTCTCTTACTGCAACAACATCTACAATATTGAACTGAACTTTGAATCAGGAACGGAAACGAACATTATAAATAATCTAAATACTGTAAATATCCCCTGTTTGTCCACTCCTTCAGTACAACTCACACCCTGCAACATATTACTGTCTCCTAGTTTTGTGTTATCTGTCTCTAACCTATACCCCATCTCCTCTGAAGTATATTTACCAATCATATATACTACACATATCATGGAAATATTATACCGAGAGATTTGGATATTGTTGCATTCCTAGTTTAAAGGTCCTATATTACACAAAGTGGACTCGTGTGAGCTTTAAGTTGTGCTATTACGTTGTTACCTTCTCAAAAACATATCTGGAGTTGTGTTTTTTTTTGGGGGATTCACACATGTTTAAGTATGTTATAGGTCTGGTAACCTCTCCAAAGCTCAAAATGTCATGTAGGGGTACAAGGAAAAGCACCTGTGTTCAACTCGTACAGTAGATACTCTGCCACCAGGGACCGTATATGTAAAGCACAAAAGCAAAGAGCCAATCAGGAACGAGGCTGTTGAAGGTACTTAGCAACGAAGCTGTCAGTCAACCTGTTGCCATGGCCAGAGGGAGTGACCTCGGGGAAAGCAGACGCTGTATTGATCTGTTATTAGTGTGTATATCTTGATTTACAGGATAGATTCATGCCTTTCTCCATACAACTCAGCCTTAGGTAACAGATAAGCCTATGTTGGATGTACTTTTATATTTTTTACACTTTGTTATTGTAATATGATGTGATGTTTGAGCTACTGTGTCCAAGAAATTGCCCTTGTAGATAAATAGTTTGTTTAAGTCAGACCAAAATGAGGAGCCTGGCAGTAGCAGTTGTGGAGAAAAGCAACTTTAATTTTTTTTTTTCCAAAGAATGTGAAGTGCAACCAGAGCTCGATGGTGTTTGGTATCTATACACCGTAAAAGCGCAAAAAACACTCAGGTTAACTTGCATTCAGCTAGTTTACTTTACTCGCAGCTAGGAATCTATGGATCTTAATGATTGTGGTAAAGTAAGAGTCAGTTTCAAAGCAAAAAAAAAGCACATTACTTGTCAGTTAGGCTAAGGTCGACTTGAATGAGGCAAGTAACTTCAGCAGTGACGTTATTACCAAAAGTTCAGCTCCATTTCCCAGTCTGTTCCGGTCCTTCCTGTTTTTCCTAGAGCTGCCACTCCCAAATCATCCCAGGGTCGTCTCTATATCCTCCCTCTGTTCATTCAGGTTTTCCCAGATTACACCTCTTCACCTGTTTTGTTTCTTCCAGCATTTTTTGACCCCAAAGTGCGAGGGCCTTGATTGAGTCCACATGGAATGACCAAGCTATAGTATTTTATTGTTACACGTGTTGATGTGTTTTGAACCTAAGCTGAACAAAAGTGTTGCTACGTTTTATTCAAAGACTAATGAATATTCAAATCCTTCTGTACATGATGCAGATCTAAATTGCATTATGGGTTCTATTCATCCTTACATCACAAATCAGGAAGACGTTTGGAAAGAAGCGATTGGTAGTTACCGACTGTGATATGTGTGGTTGTAATTAGCCGAACATAACGGAACAATACAATGAAATGTGAAAAAGAAAACTGGGACATTTTCTCATTTTTTGCTAGATTTTGTCAAGACTTACTAACGTGAACAGAGGCCGCCTGAAGTTATAATCGCTTCTTCTGGTTTGTGATGTAGCGTGAATAGAGCCTCTTGTAGAATAGAACCTGTTTTTACTCTTAACTTGTGTTTCCATGGTTTTAAAAAAGTAAGATTAACTTGCTCTTACAGTAAAGGTTACCACATTTTTCAGATTTGAGGAACTTCAGCTTCACAACATGAGTTTGAATGAAAAGTAAAGTACATTTAAATTGTTGAGGAATTTACTGTACACTACAATGAGGAATTACTTGTAAACCTACAGTTCAGTTAAGTCAGATGTTTCAAGGTGATTCGTTTCTAAGATTTTTTTTCAAATAATGTTAACTTATTAGATCTTACAGTTTATACAGGTTATGATTTAGCATCTATCATCTTAAAATCTACTTTGTTTTAACATTAAACAAACTGAAAATCCTATTAGCTACGAAATCACAATCCCAAAATGTATAATTACGCCAAACAGTCAATCAAATCCACATCTTACTTTAGCTGACTTTAAAGAACAGACTGTGCCAATTATACCTTTGGATAACTCCCTGTTCTACTCTACTTCCTTACTTTCCTGTTCCTCCATCTCACTCTCGCTTCTCTCCATTTCCACTGTTAGTTACACCGCTATCTCGTGAGCTGTCAGCTAAAGCACAGACACACTTTGATCCCCTCCTGGTACCTGAACCAAGCCAATCAAGCCCCCAATTCCTGCCTACAACCCCACTTTAAAACACGCCGAGAGCTACGAACCGCTTGTTTCTCCCGCGTCTGCTAATTGCGTAACCCAATTATACCTTCGCCGCGGCAACACACACGGGCGCTAAATGAAAAGTGATCGGTTTCATTACAGTCGACTCGACGCCGCACGGGGCTGCCTTAAGGAGTGTCTGTTTAAAGTTAGAAAAAGCACCAGGTAAGAAGAGAGTGTCATTATATTAGATCTGAGAAGTGGCGGCGTACAGGCGTGGAATACATTATGGTCAAATTGGATTCATTTCCATATGGTGTATACAAATTATGTTTGGAGGGGCTGTTTCGCCTCATCAAGTGTTTGCTTATCAGATGAAATGAGTACAGGAGCTAAAATGTCTCAGTACCTCAAGCAAAAAGTCACAGCACATAGCTACCCAAAAATACTCCTTACTATAATACTTACTGCATACATACGCTTTATAAATGTGTATTGATGCAATTCACTTAAGTCACTCTGCTGATATTTATCCTGTTTAATACTGCTGTACATAAACATAGTCATATTACTGTAAATAGCATTATAATAAACTGAAGTCACTTTACTGAGATTTATTCTGTCCATATGCTGCACAGTTATTTTTTATTGTACATAATAGTCTTGGTATTTTATATTTTTGCTCCACTGAAACAGCGTGTTACATATTTTTAAGTCTATTTTTAAATGATTTTATATTTTTTTTTAAGTCATTATTTATATCTTGTTTTATTGCATGTTACTATTTTCCTGCTGTTCTTGAACTGTGCGTTGCAACACTGGAATTTCCCCACTATAGGACTAATAAAGGCAAATCTTATCTTATATTATCTGTTGTCTAGTAGTAATAATAATAATAATACATGTTATTTATTATGCGCCTTTCTGGACACTCAAGGTCGCCTAAAAGCTGCAGTTCAAGTGGGACAGTATTTTAATTGTATTTCATATTGTATTTAGTATTTGACAGAATACAGAAAATGAAAAACACAACCTTGTATTGAACTGAATAGGTTTTTACTCTCCTCAAAATGTGAAAAACAGAAGTAGTTCATTTGAAAAGGTTTGCAGTGGTGCAAAATGATTATCTTTATTATTCACAATGATGAGTTTAAGAGATTTCACAACGTTCAGAGGCCACAGAAGAGTTTTGCTGTGACGGTATTGCTTAAAACAACAACAACTAGCCTGCTAACTGTGCTCTTCCTGATTCTCTGACCAAAAAAACACTTTATAATGTGATCATGAGATGTAGACATATACTGTAGAATGATCATCAGCTTGACTGTGCATGTCATGTCTTGTATCATATAGTGTCTGATAGATTTCAGGCTCTCTCTGCGGGGCGGTGCTGGGTGCGTCCTTCAGGTGTGAATGAATGTCCAGCTACAGGAGTTTGGGCCATTTCGTCTCGTCATTTCCCCACTCACCTGCATTTAAAGTGTACTGGCCATTCACTAATGTCTTAATTTAGCAGCTGAACTTATTTTATGTTTTTGTCTGTTCAGTTTTAGTGTGCTAACAACAGCTAGCTAGAGTTTCAGCTTTGTTATAGCACTGCAACTTCAGCCATGTTTTCTGCACATCCACTGTGTTGATTAACAAATAATCTGTCTATATCACCTGTGAGAACTGATTACACAGTATATCTGTGCTCTGAAACGTGAGACAATATTGGGCACATACTGTATATTCCAGACTATGATGTTGTGTCACTGAGCAAGTGACATTGTCTATATCAGTAGATTACGTCAAAGTGGTCCTATGGAATCCAGGCACTTTTCTCACCTTTTTATGAATTTGCAAGTCACTGCGTCATATACATATCGACCCTTTCAAATCTTATGTCATCAGAATGTTCAATATTCTGGAGTGGAGGCAAAATGAAGCTAACATCACATATTTACAATGATTAACTGGCGAGCAAAGCTAAATGTTACTCATTTTATGACATTAAAACAAAATATAAGCTGTGGTTTTGGATTTTCAAAATACAAATCTTATTTGCTCTGCTTCTCTGTTAAGAAAGATGGAAAAATACAGTTTTCTAACACTAACATAGTATTTGGGCTTCACAAAAAGTATAATTTATGATGAAATGTGTAATATATCTGGAGATGAAGTGAAAAACTGTTGTGGGCTCAACATTTCTGTGAGGATTTGTCCAATAAAACCTCAAAATGTGGATTTTGCCTTTGTAAAAATGCTTAGTGTGGATCATAAACTCTTGTCAAATAAACAAATAATGTAAAACACAATTGTAAGACTTTTTAAACTGGGCTCTGAATCCTTCACATGGATCTGACAGGTTTTCATTCCCCAAATTGTCCTTGATTTTTCATAATTTGTGATATTCTGAAATTAATCCTAGTTTTCCCATTAAAATCACATTACGTTCCACTTCAGCTGCTCCATTCTGGTATTTAGAATGTTCTTGTTTACAATTTTTCAAAGGGTCTATAATGACTAAAGTGTTATTAATATTACAAACAACTATTTAAGTATTTCAATCTCAAGTTTTCACTGCACAAACTTAAAATATTTCACTTTATCTTCGAAATTCCAAATATCCAAAATACATCCATGTGTGTGCCTGAGAATTACCCATCAGCCATCTCTGCCACGGTGAAGCATAGGCTGAAGGTCAGTACATCCCTTTGCATTATAAAAAGTCGGCTGCTTTAAGTCGGAAAGGTCAGAAAGTGCATATCTTTTCCGTCGAACGTGTAATCTCATGCATTTTTCTGTTTCTCTGTGAGCGGGTTCACCTGACGCTATGCTCCGATGCTCATAGATTTTTCACAGTTAGCGCTGATGGTTGCTTAGCCATGCAGCAAAATGACCATTACCATCTCTAATCCTGCACACTTAGGCCCACAAACTCATTTCGCCCAAACAGCTGGAGAGCAACATGAATTACAGTGAAAATCAGGTTTAGCCCGTGTGGAGAGCGCTGGAAAACAGAAATAATAACTTCGCACAATGACTGGACTTTCTTCACGGATAAAAGTGAATCTCTATTGTTGGAATTTAGCATATTGATCTTAATTCATTAGTTCTGACTTATTTAAAGTGCAGCACCTCATATTTTCTCTCTTAAAGTGTCAAAAGTTATTCCTCACTCACCTTGTGTATTCCAAACAAGCTAATTATTCACCGTGATGCTAATTTACATAACTTTTAGAGGCCAAAGACGAGTTTTCTCCTTAACAACAACAACTAGCATGCTAATATACACATCCTCCTGCAAACGTGTTACCTTGAACAGCAGGATTATTCTTTTATTCTCTCCAATGAAGTGGACAGACCTGAGGTGTGACCTGGGTGTCACATTACAGCTCCTGACTGTGAAGGTGGCGGGGGCAAGTAGAAAATACCAGTCTGGCACAACCATCCGCAGTCGTATATCTACACATAATTCCTGGCACATATTAGTTTATCATTACTAGTGGTTTGCAAAAGTTGTACCGTATTTTTCGGACTATAAGGCGCATCTAAAATCATGACATTTTCTCCAAAATCCACAGTGGCCTTATAATCCAGTGGCCTTATGTATGACCTTTGGTTGTGTTTAACCTCCAACCGATTTGATGTTGTCCACATTAGTCTAATAACGTATTAGTGGGCGAGTCAGGAGGAGTAATATGTTGGCCACATATAGGGCGACTGTGCAACATACCGGTAGTTCTGCCGTGTGCTGTACAAGGACCCAAAATGCACCTGTTAAGAGACATGCACCATGCAGATTTCAGCTTTTGTATTTTAGTGTTAAAACTGAACAATGTTGAGAGGATCCGGGCATGTTTGATGCCCAAATCACCAACTGTTAAACTTGTATTTTTGTGTTAGCTACAACTGAGAGTTATTGTAAATGACCTGAATAAAGTTCCATTTATCCGACACACGTTTTGTTTCGCTTATTGTGCCTTATAATCCGATGCTCCTTATGTGTGGACAATGACACAACTGACATATTTGATACTGCGCCTTATAATCCGGTGCACTTTATAGCCAAAAAAATACAGTAAGTACTTCACACCTTGTACTCTCTTGCTGTGCTTACAAGGAAATGGTTTGAAGCAAAAAATTGATCTGGAGCTTATCAGGTGATGAAAATTCAGCAAATGTAAATAAGTCATAGAATTATTTAAATATAAATACTTCAAATTAAATCTATTTTAAATTGAAAAAAAAAAATAACAAAATATGAGATTCAGACATGTTATTCTTTGCCAAATAGTAATTTAAAAAAAAATCAAGTGGTGAAGACAGAGGGTCTGGGGGCTAGTCAAAGGGAGTCAGCTTGTGGGCTTTAGTCTGATGACCCCTGTGTTTGATGACCTCTGTTCTGTTATGAAGTAATATTGTTGTTCCTAGTGGCACTTTCCACCTGAGCAGGGAGCATCATGTTCATTAAACCCAGGCTTAAGACAGAGCGAGCTGGTTTGGTGTGTGAGGTCTGGAATAACCCAAACTCCCTTTTCCTGCTCTGACAGTCATCTTGAGCTGCAGCTGCCACGGTAAATGTCAGTGTTTTATAATAACGCTTGAGTGTGAGCTCCCGTCCGTCTGAGCGAGGCTACAGACAGGCCCAGCTACACCAGCAAACCGCACAGAAGTGGGTCGGATTCTGACAAAGTGAAAATGAGATCCAAGCCTCTCCTGACAGAGTCTAAAGGAGGAGAGTGACCCCCGGGCCCCTGTCCACAGGACCGGACCACAACTTTACCTTCATCTCAAAAAATATGTAAGACTCAGTTCAAGGAGGCATTTTATTTGGGATTTTTAACATGTCATAACTTTAAAGATGCCGTATTGATACTTTGCAGCTGGTATCGTTAACATTCCCTGAGGGTGTGAAGCTAACTGGAAGCACTACTCTGTTAGAATCTTTTTGTTTTAACACAATCTGACCAGAAGGAGCTGACTTAATTAGAACTACAGATTATCTGATTTTGCCACGTAAACAAGTTTCTCACAGATAAAACTACAGCCACAAGCTAGCTACAATTTAGAACAGTTTTTCAGATAACCACTCTCACCTTTTTGTTGAAAATGAACCACTAAAACATTATCAAAAGCTCCTAAAAACAAGCGGGGTTTCTTTTCCCTTCATCTTACAGCTTTTTTTTGGGGTTAGTTTTGGCTTATTGTGTCGCCATGGTAACTAATGAACTTCCCGTCAATAGAGATCCATGTAAAACATCCCTGGCGCGGCGTTACATCGCTTTGGTCTGCTGAAGTTGCATCTACGACAAATGTGGTGGATAACTCTGATACCACTCCACAGTTTCAGTCCATTTCCATTTTCATTAAGCTAATTACCATACATAGTTTAATTAAATCCTGTTATTTAGACATATAGTTTCCGAATTTGGGTGCACACATTTTGGTTACTACTTACACTTTTTTAATTGTTTTGCCCTTTTGAATTAACCTAGTAGTTTTATTTAGTTATTTAATGTAATTTCTTCCCCTTCTTATGTTCAGTTTAGTTGATCTACATGTATTTAAGCACACGTTTTTTTTTTGGTTTTTTTTTTCTGTACAGTTTTATTTACCCTAGTTGGCCCTGGATTTTTTGGTTATTTTCTGGTGATTTTTAATATCTATTTTTTTCTATACAGTTTTAGTTACCCTAGTTGGCCCTGGATTTTTTGGTTATTTTCTGGTGATTTTTAATATCTATTTTTTTTCCCGTCAATAGAGATCCATGTAAAACATCCCTGGCGCGGCGTTACATCGCTTTGGTCTGCTGAAGTTGCATCTACGACAAATGTGGTGGATAACTCTGATACCACTCCACAGTTTCAGTCCATTTCCATTTTCATTAAGCTAATTACCATACATAGTTTAATTAAATCCTGTTATTTAGACGTATAGTTTCCGAATTTGGGTGCACACATTTTGGTTACTACTTACACTTTTTTAATTGTTTTGCCCTTTTGAATTAACCTAGTAGTTTTATTTAGTTATTTAATGTAATTTCTTCCCCTTCTTATGTTCAGTTTAGTTGATCTACATGTATTTAAGCACACGTTTTTTTTTTTTTTTTTTTTTTCTGTACAGTTTTATTTACCCTAGTTGGGACTGGATTTATTTATTTTTTTTTTTTTAACTTGTGATGGAATTTTATATTGTGGAAAAAATTCTCTTAACCTGTCTTTGTGTAAATGAATGTGATTTCTACCAGCCCAGATCTTTTAGGATCACATTTGGGATTTAAAGTGTTAGAAAGACGAGAAAAATGGAGGTGAATATGAATGCAAATCAGATCAAGCACATCTGGCCACACCTTAGGAGGAATCGTCACCTTCTCACTTTGAAATGTACGTCCTCTGGTCTTGTCAGGGTACAGAAACTTGGTGCTTTGTATCTGTGTCCCAAAAACTCATGCTGATTTGCAAATGGATTCATTATCACCTGCGGATTATTGCGTTACGATTTGGACATTTTAAATCACAATATTCATCTAAAACACGGAGTTCCGGTTTGGAAATTTGCAGAGTAATAAAGCCAAATCTTACATATATCACTGATTAACAAAATAAAATTGTAAGTACGTGTATGAATCACTTTTTATACAACTCTGGGTGGGTAAATGAAACGGGAAACAATTAAAATGTGGGTTAAAAGCTCCAAAATGATGCTGCGTAATAGATTTCTTTCAAGTTAACTGTGTACTTTTGTTTTTTCTAAATACTCAGCCCATCCATTCTCATTACTTGTCAATTCTGCCGCATTTGTCTTTGTCAGGCTGCCAGTTTTGTATTTTTGTCGAACACAATATTAAAGCAAGTTCAAAAATAATCCAAAAAAGTTCCTGAAAGTGTTCACGTCTTATAATAAACCGCTGACTCTTAAATAGCCCATATTATAATCCTGTTTCCTCATTTTCTCTGTTGTGTTTTGTTTCATTCGCACATGTTTGACACACAAAACCTGCATATTTAGGCCAAGTTCTTTTCTCTCAAACAGAAAACACTCTGTTCCACCTTGTGATGTCATGTGGTAATACAGGAAGTGCTTTTAAACTCCATATTCCTTCATTAGAATCATTTGGATAATCGTTTCTCACTGGAATCGCCAATCTCAACTGAATTTTTACTCAACAAAATGTAAAAAGGAGCCTCTCAACTTAAAAATGACTTATATTAGGATCATTTATAACTTTTTAATTAGCGCCCTGACCCTAATAAGGTTGGATCGTTCTTAATAAAGTACAAATGATTATATTTTGACTAAACGCAAAGACTGTCCATGTTATAATAAAAAATGTATATGTAATTTTAGGTGTAATCACTTCTTTTTAGTCCAAATTTTTCATCAAAATTCTAAAAATCTGCTGTATTTTTAGGATTTCCATGCAAAATTTCATGACGTTGCATTGTTTTAAAGCTTGGATCGCCTCTTAACACTGACTGGATCAAAATATAGTTGGGTTTCGAGGATTTTTTTTTGCAAATAAATACAGAATAGGTGTGTCCTTTTAGGTTTTGCTTTGCTTTCTTTGTTTTCTTCTTTTGTGGTATGTTTTTCTCCTCTGACCCTCTTGTCCTGGACTCAACAGCTCTCCATACCGTCCTCACCCACTCCAGTCATGCTACGTTTTCTATTTCCTTCACAAACAACTGCAGTCTGCCTCCTTGACCTAAATCTAAAGTGTTTACAGGGTCGGCCCATGTCACCACTCAATTAATATTGCGAGCGCCTATTTCACCACTTCACTGACAGAAAAAAGAAGAAAAACTAGGTCTATAGAAGTGTCGTTATTGTAGTCATTGTACTAAGGATGTTTAAAGGTCTGACATTACACAAACTCGACTCTTCTGAACTTTAAAGGCCGCCGCGCTACACGAGAATTTGCCCGATTTTAGCTGCTATTTGTTTCGGAGCTCGAGGAGACATAACCCGACTTTTTATCTTTGTTTGCGATTTCGTGCGGTATCGGTGTCAGATCGTAACCACCAAAAACAAAACAAAGCATCAGGGGCAAGATACAAACTGAGGAAATAGCAAAAATAATGAGAAGACTTTATTCCTCACCTCTCGAAAAGTGGTAAATCTAAAGTGCAGCGTCTCATCCACATTATCCATGGAAATTGTCTTCCGCAAATAATGACCTCAGTCCACAAAACGGCGCAATTAAGTCGGTTTCTTTAAAAGTAAAAAGGCGTAAAAAGTTCCTCGCATGTGTCTGTTTGCACCACGGATCGAGGTGAAGCTGCAGATTAGCGGTTGCGGCTTTGCTTCTCGTGTACTTTATTGCCAAACTTTTATCCTTTACCTCTTTTTTCATCGTGCTAACAACTTTATATCCTGTAGTCTGTATCCATGTCTTCCTGCAGTCTTTGTGATTGGAGATTTTAAGTCTTAGAAGGTTCTCCTCGGGTCTGTGGTGTGCGCTTTTTGGGGTTTTTTGCATGTTTAAAAATCACCAAACACCGAAAAATCCAGTATTGTGTAGCAGCCTTAAGCCATGTGATAATGTTTTGTTTCATTTGCCTTTTATTATTAGTCTGTCTGCATCTCCAAAGCTCAAAATGCTCCGTTCCACCCTGTGATGTCAAGTTAGTAGCATTTTTTTTACCTTTTGCTCGGTTTAAGTAAAGATATGGAAATAAATCATAAAAAAAAAAAAAACAGTGTAGCACTTCCTGTATCACCACATGACATCACAAGTTGGAACATAGTGCTTTCTGTCTGAGAAAAGAACTCAATCTAAATATGCAGGATTTGTGTGTTAAACATGTGTGAGTGAAAAACACAACAGAGCAGAAAATTCCGATCAGAAAATTCCATCCAAAATGCCGGAAAAATATATATAAGTGTATATGTATTTTATTTATTTTTTCTGGCAGTTTAAACCTCCATATAACAAAATAAAGGTGTTTTTGCTTATTTTTATGAGTCTAATCATAATTACTGTGAAATTTAGACATTTGGTTGTTTATATTTTGCTCTAGTTAACAATGCGGTTGCTAGGTAACAGTTATGGAAATGGGCTATGTCACATTTGCTATCCATGTCCAACCAGAAAACAAACTTCTAAAGAGTTTTTATTGCACTATTTTGTGATTTATGTTATAATTAATGATGAAAAAAACTCTGTTCCACCTTGTGATGTCATGTGGTGATACAGGAAGTGCTCCAGTGTGCTCCATACACTTTCACTGGTATCATTTTGGATGGTTTCAGGCTTGGAATTGCGAATCTCTACTAGTAATTTGAAAACTATCGCTTCATGTATCGACATCACAAGGTGGAACGGAGCATTTTGAGCTTTGGAGATGCAAACAGACGAATAATAAATGATTGAAATGAAACAAAAAACACAACTATGGAAATATTTGACGAGGTAACAACTTTAGAACGTGGTTTAAAGCTCTCGAGAGTCAGTTTTGTGTCATCGTGTATAGGATGTAGGAGAAACTAGAAAAAAAAATAGCCAAGATTTTTATACTAACTGTGCTTTAGTGAAATGAGTAGTCCGAAAACTGTCATACACGTTTTAAAATATGTGCAATCACAATCCGTCTTCTCCCGGAGTCTTCCCCGTCCAAACTCGGCTCTCCTTTCCCTCCTCCTCACCACGGCATTAAACCACCCACGCCCGTCCGAACAGGGGGAGGAAAGAGAAGAGAGGGGGACTCGCCCGCAACAAGTCTGGAAACAGGAGAGGTGAAGCAACACTGCCCCCTACAGGCCCCCGGATCTGGGGAGAGGACATCTACATAACAAGAGACTGTAACCCCATATGCTGCCATAGACTCAAAGTAATACTAGAGGAGCTTAAGAAGTCTGAATCTGCTCTGAAGATGAAATGCGTGTGGAATCCCTCAGACGTCCAAGAAAAATCCACGGCAAAGGAGAAAATCAATCTGTCAGCTGGACAAACAGATTGAATATCTCCTTTGCCTTAAGATGAAACGTTAAAGAGCTTAAATTACGTTATTTTCAGATCAATGTTATAACGTTTCTCATCAAAAACAGACCCAGAGTTGCGTTTTGTTACATTCACACATGTTTAACGCACAAATCCTGCATATTTAGGCCGTGTTCTTTTCTGAAACATTCACAAAACTTCTGTTCCACCTCGTGATGTCATGTGGTAATACAGAAACTGCTCCGTTATGTTAGAATTAGAATAGATTGGATTATTTCAGAGCTGGAATTGCTGATCTCTACTGAACTTAAGGTAAAAGTAATTGCAAAAAACAATGTGTTAAAATGACTTTTCACTTTACTTGAGTATTCAACGTCACATATAAAATGATCTGCCAATGGATTACATGTGTTTTTCTTAATTCACGCAATATTAAACCTGATTTCTTATTTTAAGTGCAAAAAGTTGTTGTTTTTCTTAAGTGTTGGACAATTTTTTTTTCATCATTTTCATATTTTAACTACATAAAGTCTTGTTCCATTGGTAGATCATTTTACCCCAAGTGAAATTTACTCAAATCTTAATAAAACTTTCTTATTTCAGGTCATCTTAACCTTGGCTATATTTCTGATTTTACAGTATATCTGGGAATTGGAAAACTAACACATCATGACATCACAAGGTGGAACAGGGCGTTTTGAATCTGCTTTATTCTAGTCTAGAGTTAATTTATTTTAAAATAACTTGCTGCTTGGATAGATCATTTTGCAATTTTAGGTCATTTTTGACAGATTTAAGTGTATATATTTTACATTTTGACCAACTTTTTGTGCAGTGTGGTTCTTTGATATCAGAAAATTAAACTTAAATTAAAAATACTTCAGATACTGCCTAATTTTTTCAAAGGACCAAGAATTCCTCCTTGATATCAAATCAAATCAAAAAGAGTTATGAGAGCAAATGTTTCCAATTAGTATTTGCTTATGCTAAGTTTTATTTTATTAATTCCTGCATATTTCCTCCTGAAAAAGTGTTCTTTAAATCAGTTTTGTATGAGTTTTCAGACTACTTTTATAATTTTTGATTGGTTTTTGGCATAATTAAGGAAAATTCTTAGTCAGTATAGGCACATTTTGGTAATTTTAAAGCATCTTTTCTGTATTTTACCACAAGAAATGACAGTTTATGCCTCTCTTTACTATTTGCAGTTATCAGATTGATTAAAAATAGGGACACCAGGGATATTTCTTGTATAAAACTGCGACAAATCACTGGTTTGATAAATCTGCTGGGACAGGAAGGAAGGAAATACCTGACATATGTTTTATTTCACCTACTTGCGCTGGGGAATAGTGTTTTTCACAATCCCCAAACTAGCATGAGCGATGTGAGCATTGTAGCATATACTTTAGTCTGAAGCTGCTCCACCTCCTCATCATTGAAATGCAGGATTCACAGCGCTCCCGTCTCCACTCCACAGAATATATTTGATAACACAAGCCCTCTGATCCGCTGCAGCAGAACACACCCACTTTAGCTGCAACTTTAAGCACTGTAGGATGTAGGTGGAACTTTGATGGTGTTCTGAAGTACGGCATTAAACCTACAGTGTGTATCTTAATGGAGAAAAGCAGATGATACGACCAGGCCAAGTTACACGTCAGAATATATATGTTTAATGCCATACTGTGGATCCTTTAAGGCAGACAAATGATTTACCTGAGAGTGTCCAAATGATTTTAGTTGTAAAAGTGGATTGTGTAACTTTTCTGGAAAAGGGTCCGTCAAATGCTTTTCTACATGGAGACGTTATTGCGCAGTCTGGAATGTTTCACAGTATGATTTTAAGCCTTTCTAACATCATGGAGATCAAATTAGAACAAGTTACAGGTCAGATCTGTGGAGAGGCGACCCCGCTCATAGTCAGAATGTCTGTTTTTGTAGGTATTTTTGAACTGTAAAACAATCTGGAATTGAATAAATGTAAGTTAGAGCTGTTTAATGTCATCCTGTGGAACATTCCAAGCAGAGCAGTAACATCTCCAGAGATACAAGCAGGTGACAGACCCTATATCAGAAAAGTTAAAAGTTATCAGAAAACCTTCAAGTTTTACATTATTGTCAAGAAGTTGAAATTTACATTAAAACTGTACACGTCTCACACTCATTGTCTGTACTGTTTATATATAAATGGACATAAAACTATGTCTAAACTGGACTAAACTGCCGCATTCCCAATAGGAAGTGAACATGGAGGTGTTTCTGGCTCTATTGACTCTTTTAATGAACTGAAAAAACGTTGCCCCTTTCTCTGTAACTGCAGCTGCCAGCTCCTCATTTTGGTCGTAAAATGTTCTTTATTAACCAGCTTTACATCCTGGTGTTTTTGTTTCGCTATTTTGTCTGTAAATAAATCCCTATTTGTAATATGGAACTTCACTCCAAATTCCCCTTGTATTTGCTGGCCTTGGTGAGCTCCATTTGACTGGAGCTGAACACTATGGGTGACGTCACACTTCCTTAGTCCACTTCTTTAAACAGTGGTCACCCTGGATGAAGTATCTTGCCAAAGTACACAACAATGTCAGGCCAATAACAGAAATCAAAACAGAAATCTCATAGTTATTAGTAGATTGTTTCTATAGAGAGCTAACGACTACTGGTGATAGGAAATCATTAATATAATCACAAATCTGCAAAATTGACTGTTATAACCTTGTCCCCTTATTAAAACATGAATGAAGGTTTTTATATGCCATCCTTATATGTTTGAGTAATCTAGCGATCTTGGAGCCCTGTTTAAACCCTCCTTACGGTTAGCAGTACGACTGTAATAGCTCGGATAGCAACTTTAGCGGTCTGAGAGGAACAGAGTAGAGCTGAAATAGTTTTCAGTGCAGACCCAAAAGTGCATTAATTTCATAAACCAGGTGAAAAAGTACAAAAGTACAAAAATGTTTAAAAAAAGCCATGACAGCAACCTGCACCTCCACACAGGGCGCCTCCTGTAATTGGGTGAGCTTATTTCCACAACAAATAATTAAATTTCAATATTTAAAAGGTTAACTATCAAAACAGTGCTCAAATACTCAAGTATATATATTTATGAATCATGAAAAAATATGAATTAGAAAAGCTAAAATCTTGGTTCACCCCTGCACTGGTTTCCTGGGGACTCATTTGGCCAGAACACCTGTGCAGACACCAAAAAAGGGTAAGTACAACCAATTTCACACCATTACTCTCATTTCGTAGACTTATCCTTTACTTTTTAATTACTTTTACAAGTCATTTAATCAATCATTCAATAAGTATTTAAAAACTTTGCATTTATTTGTCCTTTTTAACCCTGTTAGCTAACACCAGCTTATGTAACGGGCACTAGCTACATTACAACAACAATACCTGGAACTGTGTTGTTTCACCTACACGTGTTTAACACACAAACCTCGCATTTCTACAGAAGAAAATTTCGCTGAAAATGTGAAAACTAACATTTTATGACATCACAAGGTGCAATAGAGTATTAAGAGCTTTGGAGGTGTACACAGTAATAATAAAGGAGTCTATGAAAATGTGCGAATGAAACAAAACACAATTCCAGGTATGTTTTTGATGAAGTAGCAGCTCACAAGAGTCAATTTTGCGTAATATTGGACTTTTAATGATGAATATTTGTAGAATAGTAACACCACGTCTTTAACAGTATCAATATGCACGACAAGCAGCTCACTCCTTCATTCCCAACTATAATTTCCTCCCTCTTGATTTATAAACCTTGGCTTGTTGTTACCTATTAGTTTTAAGTGACTTGTTGGCTGTTTCAAATGCTTAAACAATTCTGTCCTTTTATTTTCAATGACAAAAGCACCAGGACAAAACAGCGACACGTTCAGGGACACATTAAGCATTTGTTTCAGTCCAGATAGATTCAGTAGGACCTTCTAGAAGAAACTATGGGGTATAAGTTAGTTTTGCATCTGTTTTCTAGTGTTTTTTTGTGTGATGTTTGTGCGTCCATTATGGTTTCATTGTGTGGTTTCAGAATTCGATGTGAGAATGTCAGAAAATGAGTCAGAGTCGTGAAAGATGCAGCGCTGTATGGGTCATGTAACACTGACTCACGGAAAGAATGAGTCCTAATGAAAGAGAGGGAGGAAGAGAGGGATGGGGTAAGATGGAGAAAGAGGAGAGAGAGGGAGGGGGAAAGAGAGAGGTGAAGAAGAGAGTGAGAAAGAGAGAGAAAGGAT
>JACN01126222.1:0-15525 GCA_000787155.1 Scartelaos histophorus | reverse complement strand
CAGTTGGCCACATAATGATCACAAAATAAAGCAACACAAATCATTGATAATGCCAACCAGCCATTCAGTCTTAATTGAAGTGTCTCCATATTAGATTTGCATTACATAACTATACAGTAAAGGGTAATGTGCAGACTGGTTAAATGACCTTCCCCTGAATATGAGTTACTGACAAATGTCACAGGACAGGAGTGCACTGTGCAGCTGCACTTTAATGTTTCTTTGTTTACTCTCCATCTGTCTCACTTCACTTTCTCTCACTTTTTAATATGATAGAAAACAATTTATTTGAGTCCATTTTGGTCTATTGGCATGAGTGCTGCATAAACAAATTCACCAGGGCAGTCTGAATGATGGGTCACTAATAAAAAGTCCTTATTCTGTCTGCTGTGGAATTAAATTAGCCAGGGCTGCCCGATTTGTTTTGGATTATATTGATTTTAATAAATAGTTCAATATCAGACTCCAACTATCAAGGACTCATCAATGTACAAAACTGTGGATCGTAAACTTTTAATACATGAAACACTTGAAACTTTATTGATCCACAAAATCACATTTTCACTGTTGAAAGGTTACTATTTTTTACTATTTTTTTCTTGTTTTATAAAATGTCAGTTCAGATATTTTTCGTGGAGAAACCTTTCGGTCCCTTTTGCTGCAGAACAAGAATCAAAATATGTTAACGATCATTTTTTGGTTTAATTTGATATAAAAGTGACAGAAACCCATGCATAACAGGTTTAATTTTAAAGTCTGTCATGCCATCTGATTCATCCCAAATAATCTGACAACTCGTGACCAAAATAAAGATATTATTTATTATTTAATTCACATTTTGGAACATTATGTCTTCATCTGCAAGACGCTCTCATGATTTTGTCCAGAGTAGTGCCCCCTGCATTATCTCCTGACCAAAGATGAACAAAGGGCCATGTAATATTGTCACCTTCTTAACATGTGTTTGCTGCTGGTGTGATTTGTGTTCTAGTCCAATGGGACCCAGGTGGTTTTCGCTCCTAAGCTTCCCACAGTCCATCCCAACACAGTTAAGAGCTGTGAAGCCTTGATTAGCGAGAATTAAGTCTCTGGGTAAAAGGTTTTCCAGAAAGCCACACTGAGCTGTAATGTGTTTATTTGAGGTTTGTCCACTCCAGCCGTGAGAAATAAAAGATCATGCCGTGTGGAGCAGCAGCTATCAAGTATTTTATGCGGTGGTGGGGATTTATCAACTATCAACACCAAACAGATAAGATAAAAGTGAAGCGGTGAATCGACTTGGAGTCTCATTAAAGTATTGATTATCTGGAGGAGATGGATCAATGAGTGGTGTCTGTAAGTGCTGGTTCAACAAAGTCAAACACTGCCATATGCACGAGTTATGGAGTCCTGTAAGAGTCTGAGCTTGTGTTCATTTTTTAAGAAATTAAAGAGTTGGGGTTCCATTTCATTTCAAGAGTCTCACTCCGAAGAACCTCACAATCATGTTTCAGTGATTATATGTGTTTTGAGGTCAGACTTGTTTACTGCTGCTCTCATATGCAACTATCACACAACCTCACCATGAGTTCACCCTCAGTCTGTGGTGGCCTCAGACATGACTGGCAGCTGTTTTGGCCGCCTCCTCTCTCTTCTTTCTTTTTGTATTACGCTTGGCGGTGCATACAAAAGCAGAAGGCACAAAATCAGGTGATGCAGGGTCATCACTCTTCTTTCCTGGTAAAAGAAATAAGGATATCAGTCAGTCAGTCAGTAGCAGCCTTATAAATCCATTTAAAACCAAGCAATAACCGTAAATTCACTCAGGTAAAACAAAAAATTATATTGGGCTACATATGACTGAATATAGAGCTACATGTTATGAGAAAATCATGCAATATCATATTTATAACTATGATTTGTGATGACAATAACAAACCTGGAGTTGTGTTTCATTCGCACGTTTAACACACAAGTCTTGCATATTTACATCTTCTCTCAATAAGAGTCTGTTCCACCTTGTGATTTCATTTGGAAACAGGAAATTTCACTATAATTATTTGGATAACTTGTAAATGTCTGAACACTGAACAAAAGGTGAACGGAAGATGCTGACTTGAAAATGACCACTTCATGACATCACGCGGTGGAACCAGTGTCGATCCTTCACTGATTTACTCCCATAGCCCCACTCCCCTTCTGGTTGATATATTATCTGGTTATCTGGTTGATATCTAACCAGCAAAACGATCTGACTGAAAGGGCTCTGAAAATAATGTACCATGAAATATTCACTGTCTTAGTTTACCACATAGCTTAGCTCACTAATGTTTTAAAAGAAGCCAATCTAAAAGCCCCACATACAACCGCGTGGATTCTTTCTATTTGTTCATAGATTTTGCTGCTCGGTTGCCAGGTAACGGCGCACAAAGGCATGTTCGGATTTGTAGTTTTTATGAAAATTAAATTCGTTAATAAAAGCTTCTAAGTTACGGAATTCAAACTACAACCCCCACAATGCACGGCGGGAACGTTCCCGCCCCTTGAATCACATGACTCCTGCTTCCACTTCCACACTCGGCTGCGAGTCACAACAACAGCTAACGTTGTTGTTGTGGGTCCTTTTTGTGCTCTTTTTTCTACGTTTTGTTCGTCTTTAATTTGATTGTTGATTTCTTAAAAATGAAGCTGGGATGTTTAGTTTCTCTTGTCTGTCTCGGGGTTGGCGCAATGGCGAGTAAATACTCCCGGGACATGAATGAGCCCAAACCGAGTAGCAATGAAGGGAAAACTGTGGAATTCAGGATAGCAAAGCTCAACCAGGTGTGGGAGAAGGCTCAGAGGGTACGTGCAACATGATGAAGACATGAAATATCCTAAAGAAATGCACTGCTGATCACGGATTCTGCTTTACATCTTACACACAGCAACTGTAATTATGGAGTACTAATAATTGTAATGATTACCTTCTTGGCTTTCACATTTTTAAAACGTGATAACTTGTACGTGTTTCCCATTCAGTCGTGCATATGTCATAATAGAAATTATCTTAATACATTTGTGTTATGTAGCGTCAAATTCTAAAAATACTATACTAATGTACTAATAATAATATTTATAATGACAAATGATTTCACTAACAAACAAAAATAAAATGGATTAGGATTCAACTATACTTTAAATTTACATCACTAGTTGACATACTGTTTTGCAGATGCAGTTGTCCCCGGGGCGCCAGGCTGAACTCCACAGTGACCTGAAGATCCAGGAGAAGGACGAGCTGCAGTGGAAGAAGCTCAAAGTGGAAGGAATGGATGAAAACGGGGAAAAAGAGGCACAGCTCCGGCGCAACTTTAACGGTAATATTTTTCTGAAGGACTCTGATGAAAGTGTAATGCAAACCAAGTATGTCCAATATTGCTCCAGATAATATGAATAAACAGCTATTTTTTGCCATTGATAAAAGCATAGCAAACTTTGTTTTAACCATGAGCAGTAATAGATAAAAACTCACAATGAAAAACTATTGACTAAAAATGTTATTTATATATCAAGTAAATTCTAGAAAAATCCAACCAGCAATCTTTTTTCACAAATGGATTTCTTAGATGAATAAGAACATCTATTGTTAAATTTGAATGCAAATACAACATTTTAGAATCTTTTAATAATTTTTCTTTTTAAAAAATAGACTCGGAAGCCACTTGAAATATAATTTAATGTTTCTTACTAAATGTTTTATTTTTGTTCAAGTGGTGCTCCAAACCCTCCAAACCTTGCAGAACCTTGATATGCGACGTGTATTAACACACTACATGTGCTGTTGATGTTTTGTCAATAATACTGAGTATCTCTCATGACTGTGCCGACCTCTTCTTAGAAATGGTTATATTTTTAGCAGACTCTTGTTGTCTATATTGGTCCTACACTGAGTTTGCATATCAGTTACACAAAGGATACAAGAGTTTGCGGTTTTGGCTTTAATAAAACCCAAGGATGCTGGTTTAGTTTGAGTATAATTGTAATTTTTCTACTCATGTTAACGTAGACATGACAAATCCACAGTGCTGTATACGCACATATTATTATTATTGCAAGATTTAAGTACAGAGTAATCAAGAGCTGCGCTTCTAAACTGAAGTGTCTGCACTTTGCCTCTCAAGGTCAGTTCCATTGCCTGCACTTAATAAATACTACACACACACAGAGAATGACTTAACCACAATAAGCCTCAAGTTACAAATCTTTTACACAGAAAAAGTCCTTCAGTCAGCGGGCCAAGGTTAATAAGTGACACACAGGAGTTATTAACATTTAAATAGCGCTGAATCAGGTCCATAAAGAAAAGTTAGTCAGGCAGTTATAAAGTCAGAAGGTTTAAACTCTTGAAAGAACTGTGCTCCTTTAAATAGCAGCGCCATTTAAATATGCATTGCCAACATTTTGTGATTATGTTTTTTCCCCCATTGCACTGTAGTAAACATTGCAAAAGCTCATTAAACGTGTCTTGTTTTTGTTTTGTTGTGAGATTGTGGGTGGCTTTTGGAGTTAATGGTCTGTTGAAGCTTTATGCTGCACTGGTTTCTGCAGTTAACACAATTGTGATGTCTCTTTTGTGATACAGTGATCCTGGCCAAGTACGGGATGGACGGGAAACGGGACACTCGGATCACAGAGAGTAACTCCTTGAAGGACCACGACATGAGGGAGGGCGACCAGTTTGACGACCCCCGACTTGACAAACTCTGGAACAAGGTGTGAGCTGTTACATCCAAAGTGAACTTAGTGAAGTGAATTTACTTGCATTATACAAACCGGTAATTTCTTTTGGCTGTAAAAGTGCTGTGTGACTATTCTGGTGCTTGTCTCCATGGAGATGCAATATTGCTTTCCTTAGAATCTATCTTGCAATTTATTCATGCATAACCTGATTTGACCTGTTATTTGGTGATCTATCCAGAGAGAGATGGAGATGTGTACAGATGGATGGATGGATAATATAGATAAAGGAATATAAATGCACGGGTTTCAGAATCATTAATAATTTGGACTGTTGCCATTTGTCAGTAAAAAGTTCTTCAAATGGCATCCATAAGTGGACCCATGAATTAATGCCAAACTGCCAGCATTAATTTAGAATTTGTCTAAACAGCCTAATGTCGAATGACCTGAAACACAAACTTACATATTACATTCATTTATTCTTCCAAATAAATATAATGCTTGTTAAATATGGCTCTTTTTTATGACATGTTATTTCACGCTTATATATTCTGATTAGAGCTGCACGATATATCGAAAAAATATCGTCATCGCGATAATGGCACGTGCGATATCCACATCGCAAAGATGCGCGATATTTTTTAATTGTTTTATGTGTAAATCGTGAGTTTATTGCGTTCTGGAGTTCACAATTCCGACGCGCCCTTAAACGTAATGTTTTGCTAGCTAGAGCGAGCGCGTGGACTCGCAGTGCATGACGGGAAAACACTACAGTCACCATGGCGGGTAATGAAGAAGTCAGTGAAGACGACAACAGCCAACAACTTGTGCCTAAAAAGCACAGCAGCTCCGGAATTTGGGACTTTGGCTTCAGACGGGACGACGTGGCACAGACGCAAGTGCTGTGCAAGTCGTGCCGGAAAGTTATCGCAACGTCGAGAGGAAACACGACGAACTTACACAGCCACCTCGAACGCAACCACAGGGAGCTATACAGTGATTTTATTCAGTCAAAAACTTCAGCAACCAATGTTACGCAGGTACAGTCGCAAAAACGAAAAGCACAGACGAGCTTAAATGAAAGTTTCGCGTGCGGCACTCCTTATGAAAAACGTCATAGAGGCAAACATGTGAATGTACGAAGCATTTTTTTTAGGTTAAAAGAAAATATCGCAATAATATCGTTATCGCAATGCTTGACACCCGTATCGCATATCGCATTCATTTTCAATATCGTGCAGCCCTAATTCTGATCTTGACAATTCTGCTTTTGTCCAGGCTCAGAGCTCAGGGAAGTTTTCCAGTGAGGAGCTGCTGAGTCTGAAGAGAGAGTTTCAACATCACAAAGACAAAATCCACGAGTACAACATCCTTGTGGACACTGTGAGCCGGACCGAAGGTGAGCCGCACACCACTGCTTCTAAAAACATTACAGGCGTATTTCTTCTGCTGCTTTTTCACAACTCTGGGCTTGTCAGACCATTGACTATTTTTGCTCTAAATGGAATTATATTAGTTTCCCTTTTTCCTCTTGTGCTGCCACTCAAACCCCAAGAAATGATTAAATTTAATTATTCACCTAAATTGGTGTGACAACTGAGAGCTACAGCATTTCAAGCATTTTCCTACCAGCTATGTTTTCGTTGTATTTCTGAAGTTTGTCGTGCAGTTTTCAGTGCGTGACAAAGGTGGCAGAATTAGACCACTCGTCCTGCTTAAAGCTGTGAGAGTGGCAGGTTTTGTCACATCTCACTGAGCTGTGAGTTTGTGGTTTCGCTGACGGACATGAGGAGACGCCGGGCAGATGTTCAGTGCCGCAACCTTTTTGTCATGTGATGTTTTTGCCTTCAGAAGCGGACGGTAGTTTTCTGGTTGTCGAGTGGATTTAAAATTTAAGCCAATCTCATGTCGCCTGGAGGAGCAGAGGCCGTGCACCGCTCCATCTTTTTCATTTCTCCTTTTCGGCTCTTCGTCTTTGATCCAAATGTCAGTTGTTCTTTGATTCGCTGTGGCTGTGTCCGACTGGCTTTTATCTTCCAGCCCACTCCTTACCTTCTCATGTAGCCCAGGAAAACCACTGTCATGGTATTATCTCACAAGAGCTGGGTCCTCAAACAACACTCCTTTGACATAGATACAATAGCAGTATTGGAGCTCAATCCAAAAATATAACTACTGAATAATATCAATGTTCTTTGATTATTTGGGGCAGGAGAAACTCTAGAAACTTAGAAAGGCCAGTTGTGAGTTCAAGCTAGAACACCCAGAGAGAGATTGAACCCACAACCTCTTTTTTTGCCAATTAATGTTACACTCAATACACAGTTTTTCTGGGAGCCACTGAAAAAACAATAACATCTCCTGGGAGATAAGTAGGTGGTAGAGAAAAGTTACGTAGTGCAGCTTTAAGTAATACTGAGAGGTGATAATATATCTAAAAATAAAGTCTCATCTTTATGCTTGTTACTTTTATTTGTGATAATTGATTTTTATTTGTGATAATTGATTTTTTAAGGAACTAGAATTAGAAGAGAAACTTTGCCACTTGATGCATTGCACCAGATCCTTAGGCTCATTTGCATCTGTAAATCCGACTTAGCTGAAGTCCTGCTTATCTGCCTTTCTTTTCTCTCTTGTTAAATTATGCCCTCTGTCTCTCACTGTCTGGCCTTGTCTCATTTTTATGTACCACTGATCTCATGCATCTCTATAACCTGCTTTGACTGCTCCTCGCTGTCCTGACGTGAACCTTTTTACTTTTTTCAGAGATCCACAAAAATGTGATTTCTCCACTCGAGGGCGACACCAAGGAGCACGTGCTGCATCAGAAACACACAGACCTGAAGAGGAAGATGAAGGACCTGAACCAGGGCTTTGAGCGGCTCCAAAAGATCAGCCACGAGGGCTTCACCGAGGACAGTGGTGAGGGCAAACACAGAATACTTCATTACACGGTTTATATTTGTCATATGTTGTGTTCACATGATGTGACTTTATTGTAGAAGGCCTAGAGTCTAAAAGTGAGGACAGGTCAGTTTTCTCTGGAAGAGTCTGCAGGTCTATGTCTGTATCTGTATAAGTCACTGGATCATGAAACAGAGTTTGACTTTTTATGTTTATGTTTCACAAATGTTGAACCTTATCACTACTTGATTTCTTTTTAAAACTGTAAATCTATTGATATATATTGATATGGGTCCTCTTGATATCATTAAATGTATTAATGACTTCAAGCATTCATGTTAAATTGATTTAACATAGTCATAAAAGCCATGCAGTTTTATACATGCTTGTTGTTGTTTTGTTCATTCTTGTTGTTGTTTTGTTCATTCTTGTTGTTGTTTTGTTCATGCTTGTTGTTGTTTTGTTCATGCTTGTTGTTGTTTTGTTCATTCTTGCGGCTCCAAAAGATCAGCCACGAGGGCTTCACCGAGGACAGTGGTGAGGGCAAACACAGAATACTTCATTACACAGTTTATATTTGTCATATGTTGTGTTCACATGATGTGACTTTATTGTAGAAGGCCTAGAGTCTAAAAGTGAGGACAGGTCAGTTTTCTCTGGAAGAGTCTGCAGGTCTATGTCTGTATCTGTATAAGTCACTGGATCATGAAACAGACTTCAGACTTTTCCCCTGTTATGAGTTGAAATTACTTTTTATATTTATGTTTCACAAATGTTGAACCTTATCACTATCTGATTTCTTTTTAAAACTGTAAATCTCTTGATATGGGCCCCTTGCCCTTTGGAAATTATGTCATTAAATATATTAATGACTTCAAGCATTCATGTTAAATTGATTTAACATAGTCATAAAAGCCATGCAGTTTTATACATGCTTGTTGTTGTTTTGTTCATTCTTGTTGTTGTTTTGTTCATGCTTGTTGTTGTTTTGTTCATTCTTGTTGTTGTTTTGTTCATGCTTGTTGTTGTTTTGTTCATTCTTGTTGTTGTTTTGTTCATGCTTGTTGTTGTTTTGTTCATTCTTGTTGTTGTTTTGTTCATGCTTGTTGTTGTTTTGTTCATTCTTGTTGTTGTTTTGTTCATGCTTGTTGTTGTTTTGTTCATGCTTGTTGTTGTTTTGTTCATTCTTGTTGTTGTTTTGTTCATGCTTGTTGTTGTTTTGTTCATTCTTGTTGTTGTTTTGTTCATGCTTGTTGTTGTTTTGTTCATGCTTGTTGTTGTTTTGTTCATGCTTGTTGTTGTTTTGTTCATGCTTGTTGTTGTTTTGTTCATGCTTGTTGTTGTTTTGTTCATTCTTGTTGTTGTTTTGTTCATGCTTGTTGCTGTTTTGTTCATGCTTGTTGTTGTTTTGTTCATGCTTGTTGTTGTTTTGTTCATTCTTGTTGTTGTTTTGTTCATTCTTGTTGTTGTTTTGTTCATTCTTGTTGTTGTTTTGTTCATGCTTGTTGCTGTTTTGTTCATGCTTGTTGTTGTTTTGTTCATGCTTGTTGCTCTGTCTCCTTTGTACCTGATTGCTGCAGAGTTTCGAGAGCCTCGTGTGATCGAACTGTGGGAGGCTGCCAAGAGATCCAACCTCACCCAGGACGAGCTGGACTCTCTCAAGGTAACGCTCCAGACACTTCGATTTCCATTTTCTTTAAACGAGAGACAAGCCTAAAGCATGGGGTGAGCTGTCATGTATAAGTTTAGTTTTATGTAGTTATACAAAATTACCTCATTTAAACTTTTCAGGTTCAGAATCTATCTTGGTAAATGATACTTCATTAAAAACACACAATGTTGTAAAATGGTAATTGTATTACTCATTACTGATAATAGGCAATTACCAACTATAATGAAATACAATCTGGTTATCTATTTCCCTTTTTAACTTTTAATATGAATGAACAAGTTCTATAAGTGAGGCTCAAACATTTGTCCCGTCAGTGCAGAACGACTGTGAACAACTCCATTTAAATTCCATTTCTGAGCCTTCTGCTCGGAGTGGATGGAATCAGGTGTTAGATGAAAGCATCTAGCCCCACTCATTTTGACATTTTCCATCTTGTTACCACTCAAAATGACAGTTATTGAAGGCAAAGAAGGGACACTAAAAGCATATCTTTTCACACTTTTTAAAACTATATAGGAGGAACTGCACCATTTTGAGACCAAAGTGGAGAAGCATAACCACTATCAGGAGCAGCTGGAGTTGTCCCATCAGAAACTGCGACATGTGGAGACTTTGGGGGACACAGAGCATATCAAGAGGAACCAGGAAAAGTACAACACACTCGCTGAGAAAACCAGAGAAATTGCCTACAAGGTGAGCGGAAAACACATGGGGTCTATAGAGAAAACAGCCCCTGTACAAGGCTCAGTAATGGGCTTTTTACGTCACAGCTGGACAGACATTTAATCTATGTTTTTTAGGGTTATATAAATGCATATGTTCTGTATCTTTTTGCTTTTAAAATGATCATTACGCGGTCGCGATACTAAACTGGAAGTAAACAAAAGCAAACTGACTAAAGTGAAGTTGGTTAAGGCGGCGTTCAGACTGGTCAGTGGTCAAAAAACTAAACTTTATTTATGCATAAGGGAAAATAAACCTTAGTGAAACTTGAAAACAGGTCATTCACCATATTGGTTGCAGAATACTGTTTTTTATTGTGTTTGTAAATTCCATTTTTATTATGTCTTTGTTTTCAGATGAAGAAACACATGCAGGACTTGACCAACAAAATCTCGCAGCAAGGACTCCAACACAATGAGCTGTGAGAGGCTCCGTTTGCGCTAAAATAATCATAACGCAGGTTACTGAAAAACTCCCATCCACACACTGCCGACAGTAGGAACATTCCCCCTTCAGCTGCTGTAACTCATATGCATATCTCATCAAAAGTGTTTATACTTTTCTAGGATTATCTCAAGTATTATTGATCAGAATGATGAATAAATGTGATTTTAAAACATATTTTATTAACGAAATTGGTGGATTTTCTAAGACTAGAAAGTTCAACTCTCTAGTTTTATGAGTTTTGCATATTATATGATGGAAGAATTAGAATTTGTATATTAAAGGTCAGATATTTTCAACTCTTGTGAGCTTTAAGTCATGTTATAATCATTCAAAAACATCCCTGGAGTTGTTTTGTTTCATTCACACGTTTGAGTAACGTTTTTTTATGGTAGCTTATCAAGTTAACAGCTCTTTTTTACCTTTATTCCAGTAGAGATCAGCAGTTCCAGGGCTGAAATGATCCAAATGATTCTTGTGAAGGTGTATGAAGTTTAAAAACACTCCCTGTTTTACAACCTGACTTTATACTGAACCTAAATATGCAGGATTTGTGTGTTTAACATGTGTGAATGAGACAAGACGAAACTCCAGGTATGTTTTGATGAGAAAACATTATACCACAGATCAGAAAATAGTGTAATATGTGACCTTTTTTCATACAGATGCTCTCACTCTGCATCTCTTAGAACGACCTCACCATGAAGGAAAAGCTCAAACTTTCACGGTCGTAAATTATTTCACCGTGTTTTCAAATACCACCAAATATTTTACTTTATTGTGCATACATCTGCGTGTAATTAGTACACTAACCCACAAACGACTGCCACATCTTTCATCCCAAGCCCCACGTTCTCATTTAAACTATACTTCTCGTCCATGGAATGACAGTGTCTTGGTGAAGCCTTCAGAGAAATGAAGATGTAACAATTGTGTAGAGAATCGGTGTGGGAGGTCAGTGATGGTGTGTGGGCGGTGAGTGACGCACAAGGGCTGAAATAATACTTTTCCTAGATTATTACTGACACATTAACACTGTCCTGTCAGCCTAATAGAGACAGCTGTGTGACTATGGCAGAAGAAACCACACTGGAAAGATATATCACTAATAAATCACAATTGACCATCTGCAAATCGACCAATCAATAATTTCCAATGCAAACAACTAAATGTCCTTGTCTCATCTCTGTATAGTTAATATATTATGATATTTTCTGATCTTACAATGTTATTTCTTCATATAAATACTCCAGGTATAGGTTTTGGAGGTGGTTATAACTTTCTAATATGGCTAAAAGCTCACAAGAGTCAAATTTGCATAATACAGGACCATTAAACCTGCTTTAATATTCATTGATTTGTTTAGATGAGTCAAAAAATGTGAGATAATGAGAGGTTTTTCAAAAATAATTCAGCCTTACACAAAGGAGTAAATGAAAAGAGGTAAAAGAAAAATAACACTATTAAATTGAAAAACCACAGCAGCAGTATTTTAATTAACAGTTTAAAAATATAGATAATTTATGTATTCATTTCAGTAATAAAAGCAATGTTGGATTATATATACAAGCAAACTAAAGCGTTCAATAAATTCTAATTATACAAGCACATAGACATTTAATTTAACCCGATTACACAATCATTTGTATAAATAAAACCAAGCTAGTATGTACACACTGGGATATTACATTTCTTACATTAACATAAACTGTCGACACACACACACACACACACCACTGTGAACCGCTGCCATAAAAATAAATTAGCGTCAGATATTTATTGGGCTATTTGTCTGCTTGATTTCAAAATGGTGTGAAAAATGAGTCCGTAGAGTTTTATTTTTCACTTCCTGCCCCCTCCAGACCGGCCGCAGACATCGATTAAAGTCATGACGGATGACGCCATGTTGGAAACTGCTCACTCATTTCCTACTCTGGCCGCACAGGTTTTGATAAATGTCATTTGCGCCGAGGTATAACTCAGTGTTTCTTATTTCAGTTGAATACTTTGATGTGGAGTGATGGCCGAGCGAGCTGAGGATCTTAGTGGCAGTTGTAAGGTTACAAGGATGCTAAAGGGTCAAATTTGTGCCAACATTTATATGAACATAGTTAATATGAACTAAAGGTGAAGTTTCAAGTACACAGCAATGTAAAAGTAATATAGTCCAAACACAACACTTTACACAGTATAAATAGGTAGATAAAGTTTGCACGGATCAGGACAACATTATGACCACTTTTGCTACTAAACTACTAATCCCATTCATTTCAATTAAGAAACGTTCCACCAAAAGTAGACTGATCTGAGTAAAATTTTCACGTTTTCATCTGCACCAACAAGTGCACAATGCAATTCTCTGGGAGGCTTTAAAACAGCTGTGTCGTCTGTGCACCTAAACTTGGGAGTAATATTTTATATTTCAGAAGCAGTCAAAAAGTAGTCACAGTTTAATAAGTTTGACCAAAGCTGTTGCCACTCCAAAGAGTCGGAATATTGCATTTTTGATTGATTATCTCAATTAAATAACTGTGACTGTGCGGAGATATCACGGCCAGCTCCTTTTCAATATGGATTTTATGAATCTCAACACGAATTCCCGGTTTCAAAAAGGCAATTTAAAAATGCACTGAAAGTCATTGATCAAGTAGGATGTGAAGGCGGATGCACTTTGTGAGTCAAAGTACTGCACAGTTATTTATAGTAGTTTTTCTTTCTTTTGGGGCGAGTCATAGTGTGTGACCTGAGTATCAGCAGCAAACATTTTAGACAAGCTCATCCTGAGAGAATAAAAAAGACCGAAAGAAACATCATAAACAATAAGCAAACACTAGTTTTCTGCGCTGAAGAAACCGATAAGAATTGTGAGTGCTTTTGTTCTGAAGATACATTGAAATTTAAGCTGCAAACTGAGGATAGTAGAAATAGGAATGGATGAGTCATGGAAATCAGTGAACCACATCAGGGAAGCGAGGCAGGAGGGGGTCACTGTGGGGCCCCAGGTCTTCTGCTCTGAGTCAGTCTGTCCCACGGTCTCCCCCCTCCGCCCTCAGCAGACTCCGCCCCTCTCTGAGCCGTCTCCATGGCGCCAAGGTTGAGGTGGGCAATAGCACTGGTGGAGCCCTCTGCTGGTGGGGGAAATATTAAGGGAGAAATTAACACAATCTCATCTCACAACACTGAAAATATAAATACATGTATGATTTTGATTGTTGATTAGCTACTCTTTTACATATTTAATTGCTTTGCTGACAGTGGCACTGTTGTGATAATGAAAGACTGTTTTAATACATTTCTGATAAGTAAATAACTGAACAGATAATATGATAACTGTGATATTTTACCTCTGTGAGCAACTTGCAGATTGGAGACAGCAGCAGGACTGGAGCACAGGAGGTCTCTGTTAGCCAACATGGCGCTGAAGGGGAGGTTTACATAATGAACTGTGTTGTGGAGGTACAGGCTCGGGTCCAGGAAGGTGGAGGCAGCAGCTTTACCGTCAGGTCGAAACATACCTGAAAAAACACCCACTACATGAAAGACATAAAATATGCAAGAAAAGTTCTAAAATGAAGTTGGGGAGCACTTTATGGATGTTCTGATTTATTGTAAGAAATATCTGTGAAATATTGGTCAGGTGCTTTTTGGAGATGGCGCATGGAATTCTTGTATTTCAAATAAAACTTATTGCCTGGCAGTGGTGGAAAAATGAGCAGACTCCAAGGCTCATATGTTGGAGTTTAGTATTTTAACCTGCAGCAGAGTAACTTGGCAAGTTTATTAGTATAACACAATTTGTACCCAAAGTAATTCAAAGTGCTTCACAGAATAAGAAAGGCATTAAAATCACAATACAAACAAATCACAACATAAATAATAGTGACAAATTTGCAATAAAAGAGAAGAGTGTGGAATAAAAACCTCTCAGTCGTGCACAGCTAAACAGAACTGTTTTTAGGCTCTATTTAAACACTGTGAAACTAGAGGCTTGTCTTAAGGACGCCAGAGTCGTGGAAAGGTCCAGATTGTAGCTGCATTTGAAATGCAAAAAGTAAGTTAAAGACACTGGTGAAGCCAAACACAATCGAGTCGAATATAATTTTAACAAACGAGAAACAGTTTCCTCATTTGTATTCCCGGATCCTTAAAATCTGTCGCAGCACGTTAGACCGTGCATATAGACTGAGAAAAGTTTGCTCTAACTAGTTCTCTGGAGAAATCAGACTATAAAAGGTAATGGTCACAGTTGCTGAAGCGCTGAATATATTGAGTTGTACAGAGAAAAAAAAAACACCAAAGTTTAAAGTAGTTTCTAAGTTAAAGTGAATGGACAGAATCTGAAATAAGTATTTTATTGGAACTTCTCATGTGAGATATTTGGAAAAGGGACGGCTCATTCTTGGACAGTATAGCATAGACTTTAAGGAAAGTAAATGCAGACGGTAAAACCTGGAGGAGTTCTATAATATAGATTTATGGCTGTGGGAAAGAGCACCTGAAGTTTTTGAGTGGATCAGATGGTGTGATAATTGTAAACAGTCAAAAGTAAACAAAATGCATGGCCAAATGACAAAACTAATTTAAAAATGCTGCAAAACATTCTTACCACAGGCTGTCGCGGGCCGGGTGGGCACAGCGAGAGGAGCAGGTGGTGGAGAAGAGGGCATAGAAAGTTTGAGTCGTGCCAACATATTGCCTAGAGCCCCATAGTTCTGTTCATCTGTCAAAAATACAAATAGTTTGAATCTGTCCAGATCAAATAACACTGCAATGAATCACGGGGAAACAAACCTGGTTTAGATATGTGTGTGGTTCGCTCTGATGCCGACTTCTCAACCTGCAACATCATTCATAAAGCCAATTTTTATACCTATTTCATGCTCCCGTGCTTTGGAAATACTTGCCCCCCCCCCAGAGCACTCAGAATTGTCGACCATCTACCCTTCATGAAGTAATACAGGCCAAAAACTCATACCTTTTTAGAAGATGTGTTTCCGACTGTGCGCCACTGCTCAGAGGTGATGTAGTTGTCCGAAGCGTGACCGCACTGAGGACAGGGGAGAGGTCGCATCAGGTTAATT
>KN513052.1:1988-12258 GCA_000787155.1 Scartelaos histophorus | reverse complement strand
AAAATAAAATAACAGAGTAAAAAAAAATAAATAAATAAATGGACTGGTGGCAAATAATTAAGGCTAAGTATAGATAAAAAAAAGACTCAAGTAAAAGCAAAAGTATCATATAAAAAAGCTACTTAAGTAAAAGTATTGAAGTAATGCATCAAAAACTACAGATAACTAAACTGTATTCTTTTTTTAGTTTAGTTTATTGTGCAGGAGCATCTTGTTTTTAGAATTATTATCTACTTTCTCGTTCTGATTCTGCTTAATTCCAGTCTAGAGGTAGATTATTTTAAGATATCTTGCTGCATAGACAGATAATTTCACTACTTTTAAGTCATTTTCAGTCATTTTAAGTGTTTATATCTTACTTTTTGGCCATTTTTTTAACCTGTAACTTGTCTGGGTTGGTCTCCAAGAAGATAAAATGTTTAAATGTTTAAAGTAACACATCAAAAAGTACAGATAACTAAACTGTATTCTTAATTTAGTTTAGTTTATTGTACAGGAGCATTAAGCAAGACATGTTTTTACCAGACTATAGTTCTTGGAGCTTATCTGCAGTCCTTGAGACTAAACTGGATAAAACAATCCAATCTACATGCAGATAGTGATAAAACAAAACAAAAAAAGTACAATGACATTTAATATTTCCACCCCCTTCGTTCTCGTTGTTCATTATATGTTGTTTTTCTTACTTTTTTCCTACTTTGTGCAGAGTTTTAAATATCCCGAGTGCAGAGTTTTACTGCTTTTACTTTGCGACGTTGCTCCAGTGAAGAGGGGGTGTTTCCAGCATGTCTGAGGGAAGCTGATAGGGGGATATGGAGAAGAGAAGAGCCGAGGTGCTGGAGACATTTGGACCACTCAGTCACTGTCACTTGACTCTGGGTCAGTTTAAGTGTGGCCCTTTGGAAAGAGCAGAAAAGGAAAGTTGTAAAAGGAAAAGAAATGTGAACCTGATTTAAATATTATGTAAATTAAAGTGTTGAAAGACTTGTGACAGAATATTTAAGTGTCAGTATTTCATTTTTTGAGCGTTATGCTGAGTAAATTTGGCAAAAAACCCAACAAAAACATAATTATAACCTGTTTTTTTGTAATTAAGAACTGAAAACACCCAAAGTAATGGTGACAACTTGGCTTTTCAGTGTGTTCATTTATTTTCTCACATTATTTATCAGATTTAGGGTCATTTGGTCCGTTCACACTCACACATGTCTGAGGTGGTAGAGTGGATTTAATATATAATTGCGGTTGGTAGTTTGACTCCAGCTCTCTGAATGTGGCGTGTGGCCGAGTGTTTAGCTGAGGTCAGGGCAGCCACATTTCTGTTGGTCCAGAACCAGCTGACGCTAAAATGACCCATCACCACAATGGAGAGAATCTCAAGCATAATTTAATTTAAGCCGTTTCCTTTTGCCTAATTATTTACAATGCTCCGGCTTATGGACCTACTGGGTTCTTGGATTTTTTGCATTTTTGTCTTCATCTTACATTTTATGAGGGTCAGCGGAGGCTAAATTGTTGAAACGTTTTAAATTCTCAAGTTGCTTTAGCTCTGATCTGATGAATGCTGTTGTTGTGTCCTTGAGCCATTTTACACAATTTACACGCCTCATTCTCCAAGTGCACTGGTGTGTGGGTGAGTGGGAATGAGTGTGAATGTAAGTGAGTGAGTGAGTGTCTTGGAGGTAGAAAGTACTTCAGATATAAATGTAGTAACAGTATTTCTATACTGCATTAGATGTTTGAGGCTGCAGAGGCGCGATCTGATCGGCAGCGGCGCATGTGGCGCATGTGGCTCAGAGTCTTCCTCCTTCGTGGATGTTTGTTATTAATTAACAGGAGTTGAGTGTAATGAGCTCCACGTTTCTCCCTTTGCCCTGTGGCTTCCGCCCACACGGCTCAGCTCCAGTGGCATTTGCAGAAGCTTTTCCCCACAGGGCTGACGTCAGGAGGGCCGGGCCCAGCCACGGCGCGGTATAAAGGCGCGGGGTGTGCGCTGGTTCATTCACAGACTCACGGATACTACGGCGACACGAGGGAAGCCTAACGATGAAAATGTCGGCGGCGGAGATCCTCAAAGAGGGCGAGCTGGAGAAGAGGAGCGACAACCTCCTCCAGTTCTGGAAAAGGAAGACGTGCGTCCTGACCGCGGACAGCCTCAACATTTACCCGGACACACAGAAGCGCAGCAAAGCCAAGGAGCTCAAGCTTCAGTCCATCAAGAAAGTGGACTGCGTGGAGCGCACGGGCAAGTTCGTCTACTTCACCATCGTGACCACAGACAATAAAGAAATCGATTTCCGGTGCTCTGGAGAGGAGAACTGCTGGAACGCGGTCATTACCATGGCTTTGATTGACTACCAAAACAGAAAAGCGATTCAGGACTTTAAAACGCGACAGGACAATGAGAGCGCGTCTCCGGGGCAGCACGAGAGGCGCATGGCCCGAGCGCCGTGACGCACCGCGCGTCCTGAACTCCTCTCCTAATATGGTGAGCCACACACCGCGCACACAGCACATGCCACACGAGGCTCAATGAGACTAACGTCCTGTGTACTTGTGATTCCAGCGTCACTGTTGGACCACTCAGACTAAACTAGGACCAAATGGAAGACCAGGTCATCCGGTCCGAACATGAAGGATAGTCCGGGACTGTGCTCTCACTACTCTGACCTGAGACTGAGCTGTACCGGAGCTCGAGGACTGAACCTTTGAGATGTCAAAACGATTTCAAGCTCTGCCTTCAGGAGCCTGCCTCCTAAAACCGTTTATGTTAATTTATTTGTTTCCTGTTATGTTGTTACTTGCAATCAGCTTTAAATTATATGTGTTTACTTTGTATTTATTTGAATAAATATGCAAACATTTGTAACCTTCGTGGATCTGTGCCTTCATTAACACATGACAGGCTGAAGCGCGGGTTAGATGCCAGGCGCGCTGGGCACAGGGAGTGGAGACCGGAAAGTCCCCGCGCCTCCGTCAGGTGGAATGTGCCTCTTCTGTGCCCGTGTGAGTCACAGCAGCAGTGATAAGAAAGTCACTTGAAGCTCCCGCCTCAGCTTCAGCTTCTGTCAGGAGAGTTAGTCCCGCTGCGCCTCTGCTCCTGGAGCCACGGAAATGCGTAAAGCCCAACAAAAAAACACAAACGAGACATTCTCCTTCATTTTACAGTGTTCAAAGCAGAATTTAACTCATGTCTTTTTATCTAGAACACATCTTATCTCATACGAAACATTTTACAGTCTCATTTGGACGCAGTAAAGTGTGTGGGCGGAAGCATGTGACAGTGATTGATGCTCATTAAGGCGGAAGTCGAGTCTCATTGACAACTTTGTGGTTTGTTTCAACTTGATCTTTGTGGTTTCGCTTCAACTTGATGCTCTTTTGAAGATTCTCCAGAAAAGAGCAAGTAGCCGCCAAGAATTAAGATGAATTAAGACCCATAAAACATACTCTTATATATTATTTTGCTCTGATGAAACCCAAACAGACACATAACTAGGCTTATTTGGGACACAGTGTAGCTCATAGTTAAAGCTTTTATATTACACAAAATTGTCTCTTTAAGCTTTAAATCATGTTTTAATGTTGTTACCTCCTCAAAAACAGATCTGGAGTTGTTTTGTATCATTCACCTGTTCGAGTATCCATTTATTATTCATCTCCAAAGCTCAAAATGCTCCTTTTTTCCACCTTGCGATGCCAAATTAACAGCTCCTTTTACTTTCTGTTTAGTAAAGATCGTTAATTAAAGGTCTTAAATGATCCAAATGACTCAAGTGAAGGTTTATGGAGTTCACCATGACATCACAAGGAGTTTTTTCGGTCTAATTATGCAAGATTTGTGTGTTAAACGTGTGCAAATGAAGCGAAACGAAATAAAACGCATAACATAGATCAAAAATAGGTTTATATGAGGTTGTAAATGCACGGTGGTAAACTATAAGCAGTAATAGTACACGCAAGCTGGACTTTTCCCTGATTCCCCTTCCAAATCCCTCCTCATATAAGCAGGTTTAAGAGGTGGAAGTAAGTTATGAGGTCAGAGTGGGGGGCCGAGAGTCGCTATGAATGAAGTGGAGAGTAAAGCGACACCTCTCCCCTCTTCTCTTCACTTCTCTCTCTTTTTTTTTCTCCGTCGCATCTCCGGATCTCCCCCTTTGAAGCGGGATAACCTCATCAAAGCCCGACCCGCCCGATCTGAGCCACGCTGCGCTAAAAATACACCCGAGCTTCACAAATTGGCACCGCTTTAATCTCTGGGCGGATGCCACACGTGCAGGATGTGTGGGTAAAGAGGAGGTATGGAGTTAAACGGGGCATAATGGGCCCGACCTTCCCTCGTAGTGACATTTGACCGTGTAAACATCCTCTGACGCAGCTCCTCCACACTCTGAAGTCACCGTGAAGCACAAAACACAAAAGAAAACTGTGACGTCTTTATGACACAAGTGAGATTAATGATGTTAGTAAAAACTGATAGAGGTATTGTGTATTTCTAAAGATACCAGCGTTATTGAGCCATATTATCACGTTACTAGCAAATTATTGTTTTATCAACCATATAAAGACCTTTAAAAGTTGATTTTATTGATTTTAAACTGGATTACTGCTTGTTTAAAGGATGCAATAATACAGATTTGTCGGTTCTTTCAATACTGTAGCTCTAAGTATTTGCTGATAGGGGAACTAAAAACTATTTATTTAAAACGCAAGAAAAAAGATAAAACTAATGCAAATGTGTAACATATTTACCCTTTAGTAATATTAAAACTTTAAACATTTTGAGACTTTTTGGATCCACTACGGCCAGAAAATAATCTTATGGTATGAATTTATTTACAGCTATTTAGTTTATTTTTGTATCAGTGCCCATAGTGACACCAGGATCACACTAGTGCGTCTCTGTCTTATTTCTGTTATCGCTCTATGTTCCACAGTGCGGCATTAAACTGGTGAACAAGTGTTTTTGTGAATTTTTCTGAAAATTTCTCTGATCTGACCAAGATTTCAGAACTTATATCAGGTTATTCATCTTATTTCCAGATTTATTACCTACATACTAGTTCTGATTCTGTTTAATTCTAGTCTAGAGGAAGTTTATTTTAAGATAATTTGCAGTATGAACAGGTAATTTCAGTACTTTTATGTAATGTTCTGATAGATTTAAGTGTTTATATCCAAGCTTTTATTACAGACTTACAATATTACGCAATGGATAATAGATTTAAGTGTTTATATCCAAGCTTTTATTACAGACTTACAATATTACTTGCAATGGATACGTCCTGGCCATCTATGCCTGTCCGTCCATAGGAATGGATCTGTGGTTCTCCTCGAGGTTTCTCTGTTTTTTTTTTCCCACTGAGTTTTTCTTTGCTGAAAAACGAGGGTTTAAGGACAGGAGATGCTGGGACAATTCTCCATTTGCCTGCTTGTTGTTGGACATTCTGTATTTTTTAATTATAACTGTTTCTTATTCTGCTTCATTCTCTGACATTTGCTAAATTAACAATTTTGTGAAGCCCGCTGAGATAACTGTTGTTGTGATTTTGGGCTGTACAAAAATAAATTGAATTGAAGCTTTTTTGCACTGCACGGAGACAAGCAGGTGTAAGAGTGCCAGAAAAGTTACAGTGAACTTTTAACATAATAAAGTGTCTCACGGGACCTATGACACATGACTGGGGTTTGAAACTTCCCAGTGATTAGATTCAGTTTCAATCAATAAACCAATGACATAATTCCTCAGATAATGCTAAAATAAAAAACACTACACAACTAACTTCTATCTATTTTTATATCATTTTATCTAAATTGAGGTCATTGAAAACCATAGACTGTGTATATAAATGAACATAGCTAACTCCACTGCCACTTCCCAAATAGGAGATGAGCACAGACGCACGACCAGCTCCACCGACTCTGGCTTCAGTTCACTTTGTATTGAGAAACTGTGACCTGTGTCTCTGTAACTGCTGCTGTCAGGCTCCTCATGTCGGTCTTAAAGGGAAACTCCAGAACATTTGAAGGTAAAGTCCATTGCTACAGGTGGTCAAATACTGTCAGAAGCCAAAAAACAACGCAGATCAATGTTGCCTTGGCGGAGATCTCGCCAACAAGCTTAGTGATGGGGGCAAGTTCTTAACTTCCACGTAAAATGCCAATTTGCACACTGACGAAGCTTAGCACCACTTTCTAACACATCTTACAACGGCCACGAGTCTAACAAACCAAACACTATACATTGTGGTGATGATTTAAATAGTTTTCACAAAATATAATTCACTCGTAAGAAATTACATCGTCTATCGAGTCTCGCTTGTGCAGGGGGAAATCAGCCGAGGTGAGTGTAAAGCTGCTTATAAAGTTGTTTTCTAACGTTAATGAGTGAACCAGGCAAAGTGTTTTGTTTGTTAAATGTTGTAAGATGTGTTAGAAAGTGGTGTTAAGCGTCTTCAGTGCGCAAATTGTAATTTTACGTGGAAATTAAGAACTTGCCCCCATCATGATCACCGCACAAGCGAGATCTCCTACAAGACAACACTGATCTGCGTTTTTTGGCTTCTGACAGTAATCAACCATCTCCAGCAATGGACTTTAGCTTCAAATATGCCGGAGTTTCCCTTTAAATATTCATATTAACTCCCGATCCATGATTATTCCTCTGTTTCGATTGGACCTGGGTGACGTCACACTCCGTCAGCCCATTTCTTTATACAGTCTAGAGGTCAAACGTTAAACATAATCAAATAAACGCAATAAAACAGAGCTTGTAAACATACCAGTGTTGTAAATCAGTATTGCTTAAGATCTGTCACCTGTTTAAACACCTCTACTTTACATTTTTTTACATTACAGGTGGTTTTATAGCTCAAAAATACCTCAAAACAGGCATTCTGACTGAGAGCGGGGTCGCCTCTCCACAGATCTGACCCGTAACTGTCCATAAATATTGAAAAGTTGAAAAGCAAACCAACAAAGCAACAATATCTCCATCAGAAACGAATTTACGTAACTGCTCTTGCCGCACTGCTGAGCTCAGAGTTTGTATTCACGTCCTTTTCACTGTTTGTATTTCGGCATTTCCGTCCAAAAAGGTGATTCACTGCGTTTTTCTGGTAACATATTAGTGACACCCACAAACCAGATTCTTACCGATCCCTCCCACGCTCGGCTTCTTCACAGTATCAAAGAACTGGCAGGGTTATATCACTTTATCTCCAAGGTGTGGTCCATCTAAAGCTGTAAAAAGTGATTGAGCAGGAAGTTGGCAGGAGGTTATCGCGGAGGTTATTACTTCGAGAGCCCGTTTCCTGTGAATTCCAGTGATTTCGTTTTAACTGGGCTGTTGTGTCACCTCTCCGCCGGCGCCCTGTTTTCCCCTCAGGCCCGAATGTGACGCCAGCAGCACTCACGCCACTTGAGCCCGAGCGTAAACCAAAAGTATTCAGGGACAAACAGACCGGACCACCACAGAGACGCGCGAAAAACAAGAAATGATGGCGACAATGAAGCTAGAAATAGAAGCTTGTAAAGTGGGGCTATGGAATGAATGGAGAAAAATAAAAAAAATTAAAAATTCCAAAGATTATCCTTTGGTTTTATTTAAAAAAACTGAAAATTCTATCTTTTCTCACACTTTTTTGGACACTAAGATGCTTTACAAACTATAGAAAACAATCAAAAACAGTAGGAGACAATAGTGGAAAGTTTTTTTAGTAGTGATTTGAAGTACCAGAGTTAGTATTACAGTACTATTAAAATTACTTCTAAATTACCACTAATATTTACTAGAAGGTACAAGTGTCGTGAGTACCAGTGGTGGATGGTAAAGTACAAAAGTAAAAGTTCAAATTTAAGGTATCTGTACTTTTCTTCAGTTAATTTTACAGTGGATACTTTTTTACTTTTACTTCGCTGTATTTGAGAGCAGGTGTCTGTACTTTCTACTCCACTACATTTTAGATCTGGACTGAAAAGTAAAAAGTACTTTTCTTTACTTGAGACTTGAGTTTCTGTCCCAACTTTGAGAAAACCTCCCAAAAAAATGAAATCAAGAAATCAAAATCACTACAATTCATCCTTTAATTCTTCTAAAAATGCGCAATAGTTTTAAGTAAGTAAGTACATTTTTAAACAGGTACTTTAATACTTTTACTTTGGTACTATTGAACTTTCTACTCCACTACATTTTAGATCTGGACTGAAAAGTAAAAAGTACTTTTCCTGACTTATGTTTCTGTCCCAACTTTGAGAAAACCAAAGAAAACAAAATCAAGAAATCAACTGAATCACATACAATCATCTAAAAATCTCTGTGAAATACTTTTAAGTAAGTAAATACATTTTTAAACAGGTACTTTAATACTTTTACTTTAGTACTATTGAACTTTCTACTCCACTACATTTTAGATCTGGACTAAAAAGTATAAAGTACTTTTCTTGATTTAAGTTACCATCCCAACTTTGAGAAAACTCCTCAAAAAAATGAAATCAAGAAATCAAAATCACTACATTTCATCTTTTAATTCTTCTAAAAATCTCTGCCGAATACTTTTAAGTAACTAAGTACATTTTAAAACAGGTACTTTAATACTTTTACTTAAGAATTTTTTTTTTCATGTGATACTTTTTATACTTTTACTTCACTGTATTTGAGAGCAGGTATCTGTACTTTCTACTCCATTACATTTTAGATCTGGACTAAAAAGTAAAAAGTACTTTTCTTGATTTAAGTTACCATCCCAACTTTGAGAAAACTCCTCAAAAAAATGAAATCAAGAAATCAAAATCACTACATTTCATCTTTTAATTCTTCTAAAAATCTCTGCCGAATACTTTTAAGTAACTAAGTACATTATACTTTTACTTAAGTAGATTTTTTTGTGAGTAACTTTTTATCCCTGTATCTACTTTTACTTTCGTAACAAGAGTACTTCATCCACCACTGATCAGTACTAATATAAAATAAAATGAGTAAAAGGACAATTCCTCAAGGACAAAATGAAAGAACAGAAAAAGTTACATTATATTATATTCTACACTCGTTTAGATGAATAGATATTGTTGCCTCAGGTTACGTCAGCTCTTCATACAAGTTTTACTAGATAGCGCAGAGGTATTTGCGTTATGAGGTCAGGTGAGTGCATACCTGCATACCTCAGCCCACGGCACACACCCTGAGGCCACAGTCCAGGTGTTCCTCACGTCATTTTTACTAAGGGAAGTCGATGGCAGATTTCATTCAGCTTTTTCAAACAGGCTCGAGCTTGTTCCCTCTTTCATCGCCACGTCCGTCTCGCCATGGCTGGTCGCCGCGGTAACTGCTGGTGTTTTGGTCCGTAGCCCATCATGCGGAGCTGAGTCACAGGAAGAGAAGTCCACACGCTGACTTACCCTCACTGTATCTCGCACAAGCCCGGACACGAAACTCTATTCATGTTTTCTATACTCGCCGAGACGTGTATCAACATCATGTATCCAGGGTTAAAAATAGAAGCACTGAGTCAAGTCACTTCCTCAGATTATCTTGTCACTCTTTTTTGATTAATTGTGAAAAAACACGGCACATTATCGGCGAAAAGCTTTGACCCATATCCACAACTTCACATCTGAGCGGGTTGAACATTTAATATGAAACTGTCACGTTCTGGTCTGTGATTCCCCAGTGACCAGATTAGCATCATTAAAGTGCAAAATAATAGATAATGTAGAAGGCCTAGAGTTTCCTTTTTTATCCAGGGGGTTTAAGGTCATGATTTTCTATAAAGATAATGTGGAAAATCCATAGCAAAAGGAGAAATTCAATTTGTTGACTGGACAAAGGTTTATTTTGGTCGAATACGTTTTGCAGCTCATCCAAACGCCTTCGGTTCTGAACTGAACTGAAACTGACCTGAAGAAAAAGCTGCAGAATTTGTCCAACCAAAATAAACTTTTGTACAGCCGACAGATTGAATTTCTTCTTTGTTATGGATTTGTGTAATGAAAACACTGTTCATGAATACACACAAATACACAGGAATACACACAAATACACACAAATACACACGAATACACACAAATACACATGAATACAGGTTAAACTAATGGGCACATTTTTAAATCACTTTTTATATAATGTTTTTCTACCTTCAAGAAGCACAAAGCACTTTTTACATGAACAAACCTCTCACACATACACACATTCACACACACACACACACACACACACACACACACACACACACACACACACACACACACACACACACACACACACACACACACA